>JAHWFO010089184.1:1711938-1726883 GCA_023313115.1 Rhysida immarginata
ATTATTGTTGATTTGGATGTATATGTTGCTTTGTTGTTGTATTTGTTGAGTTATGTATGATAAGCTTGCAAATCGTTTTTGTAATTGTTTGTGTATGTATTTTTAGGCTTCCGTACTTGTAATGTATAAATTTTCGATATGTGCCTTTTGAACTCCTGTATTTTGTATTCTGTCATGGCTGCCAAGAGAAAGATCGCTGTACATGTTATCATATTTTTGTAATGAAAAGCAAATAATGCAATTAAAGTTCAGAATTGAGTTTGTTTATTAATCTGCATAAGTTGTCCATTCTTCCCACGTCTATTTGAGATGTCATCACTCGGCGGAGCTGATCGATGTCAGCCAAGAAACATGGATGAAATCGCAGATCGATTCAACCAAGAAACACTGGACAGATGAAATTGCGGCCATTGTCAACCACGTTCGATCTGAGTGATTTCAGTTGATTTATCGCTTTTAGACTGAATAGCTTCTACATTCAATACTGGATCTTCAACTGACTTTTTATTAAGTAAACATGCACAAAAAGGAAACTGTGCATGTGCATATGAAATTGCGGCTTTTGTCAACAGCATTCGAACCATTTCAGCTGATATATCTCTTTTAGACTGAATATGAAATGAACAAAAATCCATATTATACTATGTCTGCACGTGAACAGTTTCTTTTTGTGTTCTTTTAATTTAATAAAAATGCCAATTGAAGGTATAGGATATAAGACAAAATGCAACCGGACAAAACCTTATACTGAAACTGGATTTCTTTTTCATTTTATTCAGAACTACTTGCAAATACATTACAATTTATACATATAATCGCCTTTTTGTCGATCGCGTTTTCTCTTTTAGACTGAATGGCTTCTACATTTGATAGTGTAGATTCAATTGACATTTATATTCCACGGCACACATCAGCGGAAGGGGGGGGGGGGCTGGGATTGGGAGCAGATTCAGCGATCTAGTGGACCGCGTTCAACCGGGTCCGCACTGTACTAAGCAGTCCAGTGAAGAGAAAACAGAACAGCTCCCATTCAACTGTTTCCGATGTGGAAAGCGCGGCCACAGAATAGCGGACTGCAGAGCAAAAGTGACCTCCGAATATAGTGGCTAGAAGAATTTCTTCTAGCCACTGTACTCCGAACAGACAGGAGGCCTTTAGCAAACACGAGTCCGTTACACACAATCCGTGCTGCGAATAAATATTTATATCAGGTGCAAAAGGCAAGAAGAGTCAAAATCAAACAGCAACGAAGAAGGGATCCCATGAGGTCAAAATGCTGAAGAAAGTTTACTGTGCATCTCTACCAAAGAATGCACATTGCAGACCATCGTGGACATGGAAGAAGGAAAGAACATATGGTTACTAGACAGTGACGCCACCTCCCATATGTGTAAAGACAAAACAAGCTTCACCACCCTTGATGAAGAGTCCAAAACTACGTTAAACCTCGCAAACGGACAAACCATGAAGATCATAGGAAAGGCGCTGTACCAATTAAAGTACAAAATAGTAATAATGAAAAAGTGTTGAACCTTCAACAAACACTTTATGTGCCGGATCTAAAGACCAACCTTATGTCAGTGAATAAGATAACTAGCAAGGGTGCAGTGCTCTATTCAAGGGAAATAATGCAACTCTTGAAGCGTTTTGCAAATTCAAAAGTAAGATTGAGAACCAAACAGGAAAGAAGATTAAAATTATTCAGTCTGATAACGGCACCGAATATTTTAACCGACAATTCGATGAATACCTAGAAAAGAATGGAATAAGAAGACCGTCCCTTATACACCTCAACAAAATGGCGTGTCCGAGAGAAAGAACAGAATGCTAATCGAAGCAGCAAGATGTCTATTGATTCAAGCAAATCCGAGTCCTGCGTTCCGGGCAGAGGCGGTGTCGACGGTTAATTACTTAAGAAATCCAAGCCCTTCCCACTCCTTGAACGAGATCACTCCTTATGAAGCATACTTCCAAAGGGTACCAAAAGTATATCATTTGCTTATTTTCGGTTCGATGGCATATGCCCTAGACCCCAGGAAAGCCAAGGTTCTCATCCCGTGTGAAGAAATACATATTTGTCGGATATTTCGAAGAGACAAAAGGGTATTGATTATGGTCACAAGAAGACCAAAAAATAATAAGAAGTCAAGACGTCAAATTCCTCAAATTCCAAAGGATCAACTTGCTAAAGAATCCTTCGAAGTTGCTGAACAGATCAAGTCTGAAGATCCGTCATTTGAACGTGATCCAGAAAAAGTCACTGTAGAGTATGAAATTACTCAAGCCCCATGTGAAGAGCATGAAGAAGAGGGTCAAAACAATAATTGCGAAGAAAATGACGTTCAGCAGAGAAGAGGTCGTGGAAGGCCGAAAATAATAAGGACAGGCCAGCGAAGACGTCCAAAAAGGGTATATCCCGTCGCAATGACAGCTGAAAAAGAAGAGGACCGAATACATTGATGGATGCAATGAAGACAGAACAAAAGGAACAATGGAAAACGGCTTTAGAAGCAGAATACGAATCCATGCTTAAAAATGAAACTTGGAATATCGTAACTAAACCAAAGGAAGTGAATGTTGTGGATTGTAAACTGGTCTTGCGCACCAAGTACAACAAAAATGGAGAAGTAAATCGAAGAAAAGTTCGTCTTGTAGCAAGGGGTTTCACTCAACAATACGGAGATGATTTTCTAGAAACATTCCCCAGTGATGAGGATGAGCTCACTCCGTACATTAATGGCATTGTCAGCGCAAAGAAAATTAGAAGTACATCAGCGGGATGTAACTGCTGCCTATTTGAATGGAAAACTCAATGAGAACATTTATATGACTGTACCTGAAGGATTAGAAGAATTTCTCGAAGCTTTTGTTGCAAACCCGAAGAAAGATAAGAAGCTACGTCAGATAGCAACAACATGGTTAATGCAATTAAGAGGTTCTAATTCAGAACAAAAAGTGTGTCACCTAAAGAAAGCCCTTTATGGCTTGAAGCAGTCAGGACGACAGTGGTTTACGACATTAGACGCCAAGTTAAGGAAAATTGGACTAAAACCTACTGTGTCCGATCCATGTATATACGTAACGAAAAACAATAAACCGACAGATAGGTTTACGTCGACGATATCATTGTCGCTGCAAGTGATTTCAGCATGATAAAGAGACCTGAAAGCGAAGCTCGAAGCTCACTTTGAAATTCATGATCTCGAAGAAATCCACTACTGTTTAGGAATTGAGTTCCAAAAGAAACAGGATGGAACTATATGTCTGAACCAGCGTCAATACATCATGAAGCTACTTGAAAAGTGTGGTATGATTGAAGCGAATCCAGTTTCATCACCCTTTGATCCGAGCGTTAAACTCAAAAGAAACACTAAAATGAAGGCAGAAGAAAAGTATCCTTATCAGAACTTGATCGGATCGTTGATATATTTGTCGACCACTACAAGACCAGACATTTCGCGCGTCATCAGTTTTCTTAGTCAATTCAACACATGCTACCAGAAGGAGCATTGGACAGCTGCGAAAAGAGTGCTACGATACTTAAAAGGCACAATGGATTACGCGCTTACTTACACCGATGCCGATTGGGGATTGAACGCAATCGACCGAAGATCGTACACTGGCTATGTATTCACCATCGGAGGTACTCCCCTAACATGGGAAAGCAGAAAACAACGAACTGTGACACTATCAACTGCACAGGCCGAGTACATGGCCATCTCCGATGCCACGAAAGAAGCTCTTCATCTACAGAACTTGATGCGAGAGCTAGTAAATCAATCACCCAAAATTGCGTTGTTCAACAACAATCGTAGTGCTATACATCTTGTCAAGAATCCTGAGACGAGTACACGTTCCAAACACATTGACCTCCGCTATCATTTTGTATAAAAAAGCCAAGCAGAAAGGAAAATTGATGTCCAATACCTACCAACACAGGACATGCCTGCTGACATGCTTACCAAAGGCATCACAGGACAGAAAATCAAAAAGTGCTGTGATTTTTTAAATTAGAACTGAATTTTTGCATATTTGAAGTACCTTAACCCATTTTCTTATTTACAGGTTAAGCTCATTATTCTTTTTCTTTTGCATTCAGTAACAGTCTCTTTATAGTGTATGACTTAAGAGGGGGCATAATTTTTGACATTACTTTTGTTATAATGAGTGTTCACAGATCTGAAGAGGGGGTTTGTTAGTTGTCAGATCTTGTCACTAGATACCACTGTCAGTCTAGTCTTATATATATTCCCCTTTGTATCTAAGCAACAAGAAAAAAACGTAATGAAAGAGTTTCTCGTGTTATCAGTGCGGTGTTTTTATTAACCTATTTCACAGCAGTCAACAAAAGCCTTTAAATCATGAATTGTCCATTACTAGTACACTATCAACTACTGGTACATCTACCCTATGTGGTAATTCTTGGAAACATCAGAATGAAAGTTAATTTTCATACTGGCTAGCCAAACGTGAAGAACTCTGACTGAAGTTATGAAATATTTGTGCAAAGAAAAGATGTTCGGTGCAAAATTGTAATATTATTACATTAATAAATAAGATACTATTTATAATAATTACTTTAATTCAATAATTGTGAAAACTTTTATAAGAAATTTAAAATAAATGTCGTCAGAAACGATATAATTAAATATACACACACCCAGTGTGTTACTTCTCCAAACCCTATTAATTATACAGTATATACAATGTAAATTCATTATACAGTACATTAACTCACTTTTTTTTATAATTTCCTATTGCCAAATGCTAATATGAAAATGACCTCTCAAAAAGAAGTCTTGTAGTTGTGTTTTTTTCCAATCATGTTTCATTTACTAATTTAACAGATGAATATTAAAAGGCCACAAAATTAAATTGCACGTGTTTATTCAAAATTAAATACTGTACAAGAGATTTTTCTGTATATTCTTGCATATTTTATTTCTCATGACGAATCAAAAATGGGGACCGCATTATACAAGAGGATAGCATTTTTGCTAGTTTTTTAGGCTGAAAAAGTAGAATCGCATTATACAAGGGGTGCATTATAGTAGAGGATTTACAATAATTTTTATTTACTTTTGCTTTCTTGTTTAAATTCCCCAATTCAAGGGATATATTTGTTCCACTTTTAATTTTCATCATTCTATAAAAGTTACATCAATGACAACATTAACATCATACAGCATCATCTTCAAGAAAAAATTAGCCGACATCTCTCCACACCAGTAGATATCAAAGAAGATTGCATCAGAATTTTTATTAACATGAACATCTATTAAACATCAGATGAAATACCACATTGAGCATCCTGCAGTTATCGGATCATACATCAAACTATTCGGACTTCTGAGTATATTATTCCATCCAAAAAACATTTTAATTTATATCTACAGTCAAAATCCGTTAATACGAAATCGTCAGGACCATACATGGTTTTCGTATTAACCGAAATTCGTATTATCCATCAACTCTGATAACTTTCGAAATAAGCATAGAAAGATTATTGTTATAAAATACATGTCCGTACATTTTTATTTCGTTCCTTCAGTAAAACTGTTATTTTGGTCTGTCTACATGACATTACAAAATTTCTGCTTAAAACATTATTTACTTTTGAGTATAACGTAAATAAATCTGGAGGAACATTTTCCCCATACAAAATAAATGATTTCATCACTTTCAACTCCACCATCTTGATTTCTATCTAGGCACTGTTGAACGATCTTGTCATCAGGAAAAAAGTAAACTTACTTGTTGAAACCATTTCAGCAATGCCTCTTCCATTTCCTCATGTGTTGCTGTTCGCATCCGTTTCCTTTTAAGTGTCCCACTTGTCTCTACTTGCTGACTTATTTTTTCAGCCTTTTTTATTAGCGTTGACAAAGTTGACGGAGGAATTTCAAACTCTTTAGCAATCTGCCCTTTTTTGCATTTGGTTTTTCAACGGCATCTAGAATTTTTAATTTTACTTCTAGCGAAAAATCCTTTAGTTTCTTTTTCCTTACGTCGGACATGGTGTAGCAGCTGCGCAGCAGAACGTAGTGTAGTCTGTGTAATCTGTAGTCTGCAGCTACGTAGTCTGTATCGAAGAAGACCGATTGATTCCTGTTTAAAATTGCCACGTGGTTCAATTTCTTTTGAAACAAGTGCGCACTCATACAGAACCAATCAGATTCGCATTAGTGAACACCACGTGATCAGTGGTGTTCATCACGCCCGAAAGAACATGTGATTCTTTAGAAGTCAGTGGTAATAGATCTCAGAAAACATTTAGTTTTTATTTTAGAAAATTGCATACTTCGAAAACTTATAAGAACTTTTATTCTGATCACTATTTTCTCACTAAATTTCTGAAATTTTCCTTCGTATTAACCGGACTTTAATTAAAAATCGTTTGTATTAAGAGGATAAATTTACTTGTAAATATCATTCACGGGGATGGGCCAGCAAAATTTTTCATATTAGCCAGGTTTTCGTATTAACCAAGTTCGTATTAACAGGTTTCGACTGTAATTATTTTCATTTATTATTTATCGTTTTTTCTCCATTTGAAAACCTATCATAAGTAACAATATAGATTATCTATCATTTGTTTATGACTTTTCATTTGCGAGGTGTTTATTCCTTAAAGGGCAACCAACATCAAAAATTTTTTTCGCTAAACCTATTCTTTATGAACTCCTGAACATTGCAACACATTTCATTTTCTTTAATTTTCGTTATTTCTATACAATAAAAACATTTTTCAGCACAAAAATGAACGATTGCCGTCACCATCTTGAATCAGGGTATGATGTCAAAAGCAAAATTAATTTGAAACATGGTAATAGTGTGCCCTTGGTGCGTGGCGGGAGGGGGGGGGGGGCCCAAAAAGGAACCCTTTGATAAGAATTGACCCTCGCACGCAACAGGAGCGGGTTTTTCAAGACTTAAATAGGGTGGTGTTAAACGAACAAGGAGCAGACACGGGTGAAATATTCAAAATCCATTTTTAATAAACCAATTAACCAATGTTGCATTACAATAATCAAATATTTCATGGGCCCCAGTAAAATCTAAATTACAGGCAATAGTAAACAATTAAACATTGAACTTTAATGAAACTATCAAAGCTGAACACACTACTCTTAATGACCTTTCCTTAAGCTAAGCGGTCACATGCACTGACCCATGTGCTGTCCATAAGCCAGCAATTGTAGGTTCTTAGCCAAATAATCTGCACTGCTCTGGACTAATTCACAACGGACTGAGCAGGATAAGGGAAACACCCACAGGGAAGCGTCACGGTCTCCTTTAATTATTTAGCAATCCTGAGCTAATCAGCACAATGCTCATCGAGATTGGATCACCAGGGGAGAGAGCAGTATTTACCAATCCCCTTGCACCAAGCCTTTTGACGCTTTACAATTAACGCAACTACACACGGTATTCCTTCCTAAACTCTTCCGTTTGAATTCCCACGCGTCAGACCTTTTCAGAGCGCCAGATAAATGGCTGTACCAAACAATACAGATTTGTTTGCATGTGAAAGTACAGACATTATGAACAACGCAATGAGTACAGCTTCACTTTACAAGCTCTGATTAACCGGGTTAAAAACATTAACTGACCACTAATTACAACCACGATCATATGGTTTTAAAGACTGACTGTCCGTATAAACATAAAATTAGGAGTCATACACTCTTAATCTTGTAGTGTGATCACGCTTCAAACACAGACTAAAAGAGTTTAATATTAGCTGTAAAAACGTGTCTGTATCACGCAATCACTAATATCTATCTCCCAACATCATCTTAGAGAAATCAGTCACGATAGAAATTTCCATAATGGTGACTGCTCTATTTCTTTTCGCTCTAAACGCAGATTAATTAGAAGTAATCATAGCGATCACTATTATCCGATGAAATAAAATAAGAAACGATCTCACCGCACTGCCAAAGTTGTTTTCTTATCTTAGAAGTATCATTACTCGATTCAAAGCAATGTAGCTGCAGCGTTCCATTCTCCAACATCAAACAAAAGCGTATCGCAAATTCGTGAATCCTCCAGACTGTGAGACAGGTTCTTAGATCTCCATTTACAGTTATTGTAAAGATCGATCTCTCAAAGCAACCTGTTTTTCTCGTATAAAATACACATATTATTATTTTATTATTATAAACCAGAAATGTTGTCAAAAACATCGCTGCTCACGGGGGGGGATCTCGAAGCCAAAACTTCTCTGCCAAGCACAACAACGAACGCTCTCGCAAAACAATGACTTCTCCCCTACCGCTCTGTTACTGTCTCTCATACCCAGAAAGTCTGCCACAACGATGTTTACAAAAGATTAAGCAAACAATTGCTGCAGCTTCCCCGGGATAAACTTAAAATTTAACAACGGCAACAATCAGGATAATAAAAAAAAATATTATCTACGATAAAACAAATTATTTCTTAATAACGAGACAGATCTTTAATGATTTCAACCCTTAAACTCTTGTCAAAATAAACACGTAACACAAACCTTTTACCCGACTCCAAATAACACCAAGGACTACAAATAACCTTTGTTCACAATTAAAAGCACCAATGAATTTTAAAACCAAAATAATAAACACGAAATAAATATATATATACATATCACTCCCTAAATCACAACCAACATCCACAAAACAAACGAAAACAACACAAACAGTGACACCAGTCACATACGCTCCCCCTCAGGACTAAAAGAACCAAGTTCTCTCACTCCTGAAGCTCACCCACACTAAACACTAAAAACACACGCACTCATTCCGGTAACATACACAATTCTGACTCATATTCACTATCGAAGTGAGACTTATGCCACACTACATGATGCCTACCTCCACCATCTTCTATGGTATCATGGACCATTGCTCTATTTTGCTGGCGGAACACTCTTGCACCAGAATTTTCCATGTTCACGACTCCACTTTCCTTTTTCCCCATATTAGGTGCTCGGTAGTCAACTTTGGGACGACGTCTTAAATTATATCTACCAGTAGGGCGAGGACTGTCATGTTCTGCCCTGCCCTTAATACCAGGCCACGATACACATCTCCCACATTTCCTTCACCAGCGTTCTCTGCTGAAACTGCTTCATGATCCCTTGGAGACAATGACAACCTAGACAAGGGGCTCCTATCACCATCGTCACTACCCATACCTCCCCAACCTTTAATGATACTGCCAACTACATTCGCGCAGGGAGATTTATCTGCCCCATCGACTACCCGTTTATTTCTGGTATCTTTTACGAGTCCTCAATTATACCCATAATCTAAAGGGGTGCCAATTACCTGAACACGGTGATGAGGCACAGATTGCACATCCCTACATTTCAAACCTTGTATTTTAATCATGGCCCCCGACATCACCCGTAATATATTGAAAGGGCCAAACAATTTCTTCCTCGACCTCCTGGTGCCGGTAATCATGACTTGCTTACGCGGCCATATTAACCAGTCAGTGGCAGAGGGAATGATTTCCCCTTTCCTTTTACATTTCATACTGGTTTCATCATACAACCCATAAGGTAGATCCTTCCTAATCCCACAAATATCAACCAGTGTGACTGCTGGGACTTTCACAACCAATACCACGGAACACATAAAGGCCACCCCATCCAGGGCATCGGTCCCCAAGATTCCGTCGTACGGCCTTGCCAAAATTGTGCAGAAGGAAATTGCATCCCGGGAGAGATCTCCCATTAACTTTCACATCAAGCTTAGCTCTACGTTTTATATGGATACAACCCCCGTTAACACCCCGGACCATTGTATCGACGTCCTGAATGGAGGCCTGTGGCAGTTGCCGGCACAACTCCTCATCGATAAACGATACTTGTGATCCAGTGTCAACCAGCATATTTACTAGTTGGCCCTGGATCATCACATCTAACCGGTAGAGGTTATCCTTGCCACGTTTCAACATTATTGGGTCAGCAACATCTTGCATGACCTGCATTGATTCCTTATGCTGCGGCTGATGGCACTCTCGGGCATAATGCCCCGTAGCACCGCATTTAAAGCAGGTAATATCCTTCTTAGGCGTGCGGGCAGCACCAACTCCATCCTTAAGGAGTTTATCCAGCATGCTCCTAATTTCCCTTATCTCTTGTTTGCAAGAGCATTCCTTGCCAGAGGCGCCACATGTCAATTCCTTATTGTTTCTTCTAGGGCGTGCGATTGCCCCTATTTCGTCTTCATCATAATCATGGGCGTGGTCCTCCACCTCCACACCACTACTTTCTCCATGGTGCCCCCCCCCCCTCAAGCTCCTCTGATTCCATAGCACACTTTATAGCAACCTCAAAAGTTTTAGGCGCAATTGCTTTGAGGAGCTTTTTATGAGGGAGGAGCGTACCATGCCGAAATCGCTGAAGCAGCAGCACATCTCGGGTGGCTTCCATTGTCGGGTTGGCTTGAATGAAGCGGTCCACGTCGAGCAGAAGCCTTCCTGAGAACTCCAGAACTGACTTGCGACGCCGCTGTACCACATCATAGAGCTTTTTTCCGTAATCCCGGTCTATTTTAACTCGACTGAATATCTGTCCCAACCGGGAACGGAATAGCGGAAAATTATCTACGTCAAAGAGCTCTAATTCAGCAGCCTTACGTGCTGCATTGCCTTTCAGTTTTGACTTGGCCACTGTCACCTTAATTTCGTCTGTCCAGTGACCAAGTGCCCCAATGCTGTCTACCGCCTTCAAAAATCCAGAAATACTGATTCCGAGCCGTCCCCGGAAAAAGTGAGCACCGTACCCGTATACCCCGCCATCTTGGGTTCCATTGCCTCATCTATATTTTCACTGGCCGCGCCTTCGTTAGGCATATTTACGAACTATACACTTTTGCCCACAACAAGTACAACTCACAATCAATCCATGCAATCGTTCAACCACTGGGTTCACAACACACACCACCTGCTCCTTGCTGACCCCAGGCTCCTGAAATTAGGGCAGCAAGTCCCTGTTCGAGCGCCAAATGTGCCCTTGGTGCGTGGGAGGCGGGGTGCCAAAAAGAACCCTTTGATAAGAATTGACCCTCAAGTCAACAGGAGCGGGTTTTTCAAGACTTGCGTAGGGTGGTGTTAAACGAACAAGGAGCAGACGTGGGTGAAATATTCAGAATCCATTTTTAATAAATCAATTAACCAATGTTGCATTGCAATAATCAAATATTTCAGGGGCCCCAGTAAAATCTAAATTACAGTCAATAGTAAACAATTAAACATTGAACTTTAATGAAACTATCAAAGCTGAACACACTGATGGTCTTGTCTTCATTATTGAGCCTCTTGAATGAAGAGCGTGGACTCAACATAAGATTGTGTTAAGACTGGGAACCGTCATTTCGATGGATGCTGAATCTCGATCACAGACTCGCTACTCTTCACAAAACTGTCGTACGCAGAAACACTCTTAATGGCCTTTTCTTAAGCTAAGCGGTCACATGCACTGACCCATGTGCTGTCCATAAGCCAGCAATTGTAGGTTCTTAGCCAACTAATCTGCTCTGCTCTGGACTAATTCACAACGGACCGAGCAAGATAAGGGAAACACCCACAGGGAAGCGTCACGCTCTCCTTTAATTACACTGGCCAACAAAATTTAAGATCTTTCTTGTGACAAAATGAAAGTGGGTGATTTTTGGTAGTATTTTTTCTGCTGATTACGAATATAATTTTTAAATTTCTCTATCACACACAGCTTTCTTGTTTTACAATGAAACATTTTTAAATCATTCAGTGTTTGGGGCCTAGTAAATTTCCTTGCAGCCCCAAAATATGATACTTTAACAATGTAGCCGCTTCTCTTCACTCCCATTACTTTAATATAGAAGTCTCGATGTGCATAACTTGGAAACTTGACGTGATAGAAAAAATCTAAAAGCAGATTCTGATTATACATACAAATTACTACTAAGAACACTATGTGTGGTCTTAGTCACAAAATGCGTGTTGACTAGTGTTATTTACCAATCCTGAGCTAATCAGGACAATGCTCATCGAGATTGGATCACCAGGGCAGAGAGCAGTAATCCCTTGCACCAAGCCTTTTGACAATTTACAATTAACGCAACTGCACACGGTATTCCCTCCTAATCTCTTCCGTTTGAATTCTCACGTGTCAGAGCTTTTCAGAGCGCCAGATAAATGGCTGTACCAAACATTACAGATTTGTTTGCATGTGAAAGTACAGACATTATGAACAACACAATGAGTACAGCTCCGCTTTACAAGCTCTGATTAACCGGGTTAAAAACATTAATCAACCACTAATTACAACCACGAACATATGGTTTTAAAGACTGACTGGGGACGATCTCGAAGACAAACCTTCTCTGCCAAGCACAACAATGAACGTTCTCGCTAAATAACCGTTGTTCACAATTAAACGCACCAACGACTTTTAAAACCAAAATAATAAACACGAAATATATACAGGGTGAATACAAAAGTCTGAACCCCCCCTTTATTTTTTGAACCGAAGCAGATATGTCAATTTTGATGAATCCAATGAATAGGAAGCTGTGGGTGGCCTATCCCATGGTGAACTTTTCATCATCCCAAATATGCAAATTAGGACACATTCAAAATTTATCTCAAAAACCGTAAGGGACAGAGAAAAAAACCCAATTGCAAACTTGTTCAGCATAAAAAAACAAACAAAACAAAAAAAAATCATCCAAATCGGAGCAACCAATCACCCACAATCACGTGGTGAACTGACGCCATAATAACCATAACATAATTGGGCACGGAACCTAACTGATGCCAAAACATGCCTATTATTTGCTTTTCCGCATGAAAGTGAATGTGAGTATGGTAATTTATGTTAATTTTTTGGTTTGCATGCTTTACATGGTGGAAATATCAACATTCAGTTTTCCTTGTGCACTGTGACTGTTTGTAAGCTACAAACAGTTCACCACGTGATTGTGGGTGATTGGTTGGTCCCATTTGGATTATTTTTTTTTTGTTTTGTTTGTTTTTTTATGCTGAACAAGTTTGCAATTGGGTATTTTTCTCTATCCCTTACGGTTTTTGAGATAAACTTTGAATGTGTCCTAATTTGCATATTTGGGATGATAAAAAGTGCACCATGGGATAGGCCACCCACAACTTCCTATTCATTGGATTCATCAAAAATGACATATCTGCTTCGGTTCAAAAAATAAAAGGGGGGTTCAGACTTTTGTATTCACCCTATATGTACATATCACTCCCAAATTACAGCCAACCTCCACAAAACAAATGAAAACAACACAAACACTGACACCAGTCACAATAGAAGGGAAAGTATGCCAGCTCCTGAGTTACACTGTCCACATGTATGAGGGCTCTTCAATCTAAATATAACGTAAATCAGGTTGAATTTCAATGTTGTTGCATGGTTTTTGGCTATTTCAGAGCATAAATTTGCTATAGATATGAAAAAAATTTCTCATTTGAAATTCGTAAGCCTATTATTGTGATGACGGTTTTCATAAGCCTTTCAAGGAAGGAAGGAACATCTCTATACTAATAAGTTAAAAAACTTTTTGGAGCGCATTTAAACTTAACCTATAATGCTTTTAACAAATTATATAATTTATATTAACAAGAACCTACCTTCATCTGTTCTTGATATTAAATTATACAATTTTAACATAAATTTAATATAAATTTTATATAAAGTTATACAACTTTAAAGTTGGGGACATTAAAAAAAAAGCAAATTGAAATCAAAACATTTATTGTTCTTCAAACATCGTTGCCAATGCTTGAATTTAAATTCAAATTCGTTATGTTCTCAAAATTACTAACTTAATTAAGGGATCATTCAGAAAACATGTTCGCTTGACTGGAAGCGGAGGGTGGGAATTTCGAAACCGTTACAAAATGAACAGTTAAATGGGGAGGGGAGGAGTATCAAAGAATGAACATTCGCCTAAATATTTTTAAAAATTCGCCTTGGTCTATGCAAAATTGGTCATGGCTCCTTTTTATGTGAAAAGATTTCCTCTTTTAAGGGATGTATTCTAATATATTATGTACGTTCATTTGGGGAAAGGGGTTTTGTTAATATTTCAATGTTACAAAGGGGAATGGGTAGAAATTTTGCCATTTTAGCGAACACATTTTGTGATTCTTGAAATAGACTCTGATAAAATCGTGTATCAATGAAAGCTTGACGAGAAAGGTATTGTAATTTTTATATACGTAAAGTAAAATAAGTTTCCAATGGCACAGAATCAAGAAATTACAAATAATTCCAAGCATTTCTTGCAAGTTATAAATTTTTCAGATTTATTTAGAATATAACCACACAGATAATAAACAATGTTTCTAGTGATGAAATCGGTATCCAAACAGCAAGGCATTTTTTTATTAAAAACAATTTTGTTGGACAAGTGGACATTGTGGGCAACTTTGGATTGAAGACACATGCATCCCATGCTCCCCACGACGTTATATTCGGAGTCAGACAAATTAAATAGGAATTATTGGAATTTTAAATCGTGTGTTTCCAGTGATTATGAGTGAAAGCTTTCGCACAAGCGACTTCGATCGCAATGCCGTAACTTCAGAAAAAATCCGCCTGTCAACATGGGCGGCACTTAACCGACCTGAAGTCTTACTTTAGAGTTTTGGCCATTACTCAAAAAAGTTTCTAAATTCTAAACTGGAAGGATAGTTACGTTGCCTGATCCTTCTATAATAGAATTGGTGTGCTTTTATTGAATAATAACCACCTACTCTGACCAACATCAATGAAATGCGCGACCATGCCAAAACAGGAGTGGGTGTGACCGACTTAAGAGCTGTTATACTTTCTCTTCTAAAACTATGGTTTGAAAACTTTGCATCAGACAATACACATATACAGGGTATCCTAAAAGTCTGGCAACATGGCAGATACCTCAAAGCTGCCAGATAGGCAAGATCTG
>JAHWFO010089184.1:1736323-1781371 GCA_023313115.1 Rhysida immarginata
CGTTTCACATCACGATCATAGCAACTGACTGACTGGATGGCACGCTGCGTGCCTGTCATCTGGATGGCATGCTGCGTGCCTAGATTTTTTAATGTCTACAAAAACGTATTAAAGATTACATTGTAGATCACTCTAGTATTAAATGAAGCACTTACCTGGCGTAATACAGAAGCAGTGAGTCCACTGTATAATCCCAAATATCCATCTTGTTTAATTACTCGGCGTGTCATCTGATATAAAGTTACTTTTACCTTTTGTTCAGTTTGCAGATGTACCTAAATATTAATAACCTATATTAATATAACATATATCGTCCACATAAATTTACCGTCTGTCTAAGAAAATAATGTGTGTGATAATTTTAAAAATGCTTATTTCTGGAAAATGGGAAGACAAACTCCAGCTAGAATTATATATGTAACCGTTGCTTGCATATTGGTTTGCTAAGTAGTCCAATCGCCATCGTTATTAATAATGGCTTGACATATATGGGGCATGCTTTCCACTAACCTGACAGTAAGGTGCATTTCCACCTTATTTGGTTCATGTAAGCCCATATATTTTCTATGAGGTTGGCATCAGGTGACCGAGACGGTCTATCAAACTGTGCAATATCACATTGTGCCTTCCATTGCGTCCACAGCCTACTATGATGTTTAGGGTCATTGTCCTCTTGAAGATTGAAGAACCCAATATATATTTGCCTTTCCGTACAACTTTCAAACTGATGGTAATAGGCTCTTTGTATATTTTGAGTGCTCAGGTTTCCATTAAAGATGCGCAAAGACATGGACCACAAGGTTAGTTGTGGGTTCTTTAAGAAGGTCCTATGAATCTTGTTGATTAATAGTCTTTCTTGTTACCCTTCCTCCCCGTTCCAATGGGTCTTGACATTTTTGTGGTCTTCGAAACACTTCACTCACTTCCTTACAAATGCAGATGGTTTTTTCATATAGCATGCAGCGGCTGCTTGCGAAACTTTCAGACTTTTTGCATGCGAACACAAGAAAATGGCTTCGAACAATTATGCATATTTGCACTTATTGCTGTTTCACAGTTGTACTAAAACTCTTTCCATTCGAATTACCCTACTCGTGCAGCGCAGAGTACAGACATGATGACCATGATAACCATCGTTGCCACCAAAATTTTCTACTATGTTGCCAAGAAAATTATAGCACACACTCTTTTCTTAGATGGTATGTAACAAAAATGATTACTACATGTATATTAACTTATTAACACCCATGAATCCCAAATTTATAATAAACTTTTATGTTATTATTCAATTTTTTAATAACACACTTTTTCATTGGAAAATTTATATATTAGAAAGTAAGAGTACGCGCACACTTTTTCTATATTAAAAAGTTGCTCGAGGAAAAAATTGTTCATGCTATTTTTGCGCGCACAGTGTCTTCTAAATAGTTGCTTGTGATTAACAAAATACACTCTAATCCTTTTCAAGATGGATTTCGAACAAAATCTTAATGACAAAATGAGATAGGTGAATAAAGTAAAATAAATACACAAGTTAAATCTGTAAAAAATTAATATAATAAAATTGAAGTATAATAAATAAAATAAATCAAATTAGAATAAAGTAAATGAAATAAAATATATAATAAAAATTAAAAAAGATAAAACAAATAAAATAAAAAAGGATAAACTAAATAAATATAAAAATAAGAATAAAATTTTATTTTAAAAATAAAAAAAATTATATGGATAAAATAAATAGTCAATCGTAATAAAATAAATAAATTAAAAGTTAAAATAAAAAATTGGTAACAAAAATATAGAATAAAAATATATAAAAGCTAAATAAATAAAAATAAAATAAAAATAAATTTTAAGAAATTTTTATTAATTTTAAATTAATCACATAATTATGCTAAACATAATAATTTATTAAAAACCTCATTAATACCTACCTTTAAAAATAATCAAAATAAGAATAATTACAAAATAATTAGGTCCTCAAGTACTATAATTATTTGATAAAATAGCTAAAAAATTATAAAAGATATATAATATATAAAATATTTTATATAGCTTATCTTCTTTCTTTTTTTCCGGCAATGATTAGCTTATTCCAATCCTGAACAAAGTGTTCACTTATTTCTGTCCATCATTTTTCTTTGAGATTTTTATCTGAATATTTATTTAACTTAGAATTATAAAGAGCAGGTCGTTTTTCGATTTCACTAATAAATAGCTTTATATCAATTATATTTTTATGAGAGATTTAAAAAAAGATGTTTACAGCAAACTCAGTCTAAAAAAAAAAAATTCCCAGTTAATAACACTGCAGAACTGGTAGTATAAATAGGAAGTTATAAAATGGGGGTGATAATTTTTTAGCTCAGAGCAACAAAATCATCACCAGTGTGCATGTCCCTTCTATATCCTATTGATTCTCTTCAAATGAGCAACAACTGAGTTGCCTTGAAAATGGGTCTGGTTGCATCTTTTTAGTTTCTGCAATCTTCTAATTGACAATGTGCACGCTCCTACAGATTTCCATGTAATCCACTTTGGGCAACTATTTAGTTGACAAGAAAAGTTGCCAGTGTGTGCATATCCTAAAAACATCCGTGTGATTATGTGTGATACAAGACATCTGACAAATGACCACCCTGGCTTTGGTAGCACAAATTCACAGTTTTCAGGAAATTTTCCATAACATGTTTAATTGCTGGGAAGTTTTGGCAATGTTGTGTCGAATTTTATCTTTGAGGTCCTCAAAAGTTTGTACATCTTATTGATGTACACTTTATCCTTAAGATAACCCCAGAGAAGGAAGCTAACATGATCTTGGCAGCCAATTTAATCACCTTGCTGTGAACAGTTTTCGTAAAATTCACCATTTTTGAAGTGAATTTTTACAATTTCTATGCATTGTTCGATTGTATATTTTTGCATTATTTCACCTCAATGTTTAGTAATGACAACATATAAAAATCTCTACTCTGGTTGTACAAAGAAAAAAAAAATATCAGTTTATTTACGGACACCCTTGATAATCAGTTTATTATTGCATAACGTATGGAATAAATTTCCTGAAAATATCAATAGCTCAAAAAAAATTACTAATATTATATGCTGTCCAACGAAAGAAAACAGGGCGTGTCTAATTAAATTTCCAATTTGAATTGTTAGACATTGTTACTAAATAAAATTAACAATAGAATTAACTGCTACAATTAACAGTTTTTCTTTCGTTGGACAGAGTATAGTCATCGTTTACTCAAGTTTTATCTATCCTATTAAAAATTTGTTCCTTCAATTCCTAATCTTTACAGCATAGAAACTTTGTTGACAATAATAAAGAGCAATTTAAACAAATGGTACAAATAGAAAACATACCAACAACTGCTATAATGAATTTATTTAGGCTAACTCTCCAGGTTTCATTTGGCAACACTGAAAAGTCTGCCATTTCCTAATTGCACACTAGAGGCACGGGTGCTATTTGAACAGACTACATCAGCAAAACAAAAGGCTTGTTTATTGAAATATGCAACTAACAAGGAGATTCCGAGTACTCTGACTCACCAATTTTGATAAAAAAAAAAAAAAAATTGTACGTGTAGTTTTCACCAAATTAAACATCCATGCAAACCCATTCGACGCACTTCTCAAAATTTTCCAAGAAAAAAATTCATTAAGTTTGTTATAATTGACTACACTTTATAAAAATCCTAATTGTAGCATTGATTTTTATCTTGTTCAGATGGTCTAGTGGTAAAATGCTCATTTTCTGTTTTGCAGATATGGGTTCAAGTCCTGCCTTCGATAATTTTTTTTTTTTTTTTTTTTTCCTTTTTTGTAATTTCTTTTTACATGTATGTGTAATTCATTTACTAAATGTCAGATTCCATGTCAATTCAGGCAGGGGGGGGGGGGTTTACCTTCATAGTCTCGGATGTTTTTGAATTGGACATATGTTAAAATTCAGGAAAAAGTAAAGTACTCGTACTTTTTGGTTTTGCCCAAAAAAATTCTTGGCCTGAGATAAAGGCTACCAAAGATGGCGTCATGGGTGCCATTTCGCACTTGCAATTTTCGACAAAAATTTTAAAGTGCTCTATTTCTGGAACGGTTAAAGATATTTTGTTGCATTTTTTTATTTTCAAGATCATTTTTTTCTCTTTAAAACCATATACTTTGTTTAGAAATATTTCCTCAAGTTTTCTTGCTGCAGCTGCATGCATTTTTTTTTTTTAAATTCAACATTTTTTTTTCTTTTTTCAAAAATGCCAATCCCAAAAATTTTTATATTTTTACTGTTGATCAGTACCATTGAGGACTACATTCCCTGAAAAGGAGAACTTCCACTTTTGAATTTAGCAGGTTTTAGAAACAATGTAAAATTTTGTCAATTTCCCAAGTTCATCAATGGCAACAGTTTTCTTAATGAGTTTATTTTTCTCACATGTTGCATATCTAATTTCAAAAGAGTCATCTTCTATGTTTTCCAGACCAAGTGTCTGTAACAAGAGTCCTCCCTTTCCAAGACGGTCACCACATTCCTGAAACAATAGGTCTCTCGCTGTACATCACAGATAACTAAAGACTTCATTGACCAACCAAAGTGTCATATGTCATGCCTGCAAGTAAGTTCTTCAAAGTTACCATGCAAAGTTCAAAATTGGCACAATACACACATAAACAGTCAAAAACACTCCTTTTGCAGCCTTCAAATTTCTTGTTTTCTCCACCATGTATTTTGTTGCAAATTATATGTAGTGAAAAATGTTTGGAAAAATGGAGCCATATTATGTTCACCCTGTGAATAGCTGATGTTCAAATTGCACAGTCATTTTATCTGGAAGATCAATGGGATTGTTCTCGCCAGAGTGCCAACAAAAAAGACATTATCACTGTAACAGTTTCAGGAAAAAAAGTGGTGAAAGTGAAAAGATACATGACCCGCAGTACTGTAAAATCTTGAATACAGGCCGGGTATTCAAATACACGCCGGTCTCGAATAAAAGCCGGATGGGGTGTTAAAAATAGATTAAACGCTGGGTCTCAAATAAGCGCTGGATCTTTTTCGGGCCATCGATATAAATTCCGACGTTTTTCCTCACTTTCAGATTATTAAACGTCTTTTCATGTGTATGCCTTCTCATTGCAGTTTCTGCATATAAAGAAGTTCTCGTTCGTAGGGTCTCATTACAAACTTCTCATAGGTAGGGTAATCATTTGGACTCGAAGCTCGTCGTTATCAAGGCTGTTATTATTCTCCATTCAGGTTAGTTTTTTGTTACTTCATTTATTTTACTTTATTTTAAGTACCGGATTTATTGCAGAGTGACTAGCCACCGGGAAAAGTCAGGAAATTTTTTTGTAACCGGGAAAATTCAGGGAATATTACAAAATATCAAGAGAATTTTACAAAACCAGCAAAAAAATGCGATATAGGAACAAAAAAATTGAAAAATGTCAATAATATTCAAAATAGACTTTTTGGTGCTGGCGGTTAGGGAAAATTATGTGATAAACCGAGAAAAGTCATGGAATTTTACGAAATCTTTTTGCTAGATACCCTGTTATTGGGAATAGCCCTTAACGCCTGGTCTTAAATAAACACCGGGTCTTGATTAATCGCCGGGGGAGGGGGGATCCAGACAATTGAGACAAATAGACGCCCAGGCTTGTATTCAAGATTTTACGGTATTAAGGAAACTTTCGGCATTTATAAGAAGGACATCCCATATTCCACATTGGAAGATCAAAATTTTATGCACTATGAACTAGTAAGTGGTTCTGCACCCACCTAGAGATGTCAGTTTATGTGTATATTGTGCCAATTTTGAACACTGCGTGGTAACTTTGAAGAACTTACTTGCAGGAATGACATATGACACCTTGGTACCATTGTCATCTACAACATCTTGTCTCTAGGATAAAAATGTAAGATCATACAAGTTGGGAGTCAAAAGATCCCAGAAATTTAACTGTCGAAAATCGCAAGTGCGAAATGGCACCCGTGATGCCATCTTTGGTAGCCTTTATCTTGGGCCAGGAGTTTTATGGGCAAAACCAAAAAATACGGGTATCTTACTTTGTCCTGAATTTTAACACGTCCAATTCAAATACATCTGAGACTATCAAGATCAGATATTTTCTTTGCCTGCCTGAATTGACATGGACCACACCAAATATTTTCCGATTTTCCAATTTGCTACCATCATTTCTTTATAAAATCCAGATACGAATTATAGTTAATAATCCAATGTGATAAATGAGCATTTAAGGGAAAAAGTTTAATTACCCACATTTAATTATTTTTATAAATTTTGTAACTTTTGGGATGATATTTAACTCACACAAAGATTAAATAATTATTGACCATGTACTTACTATTAAATATAATGCACCATATCGGATCTATAGTTTATCAATCACCCTTCATTAACATTTTTAACTATAGTCAGGGGCATGAGAGTTGGCTACTTCGTAGGGGAGAAAATGAGGATTTAACCATGCTAAAATAAGAGAGTGAAGGGTCTTTGTCTTCTCTCCTACCCCTAACCCTAAGTTGAAAAGTTAAAAAATTAATTTAGGTCAGTAGGGGGAGTAGAACCTCTTGAATAATGTTATTTTATATTCGAGGAAGTGGTCAACTCTTATGCCCCTGACTACAGCACATTAGCCAACAAATTACAATTTCCTATTTTTAGGAGAAAAAGTTTGTTATGAACTGTCTTTACCTATACGTGAATTATAATTTCTGTTGTGTTTTTTTAAAGAAAGGAAATAAATAAAATTTGTAACAACCTTTCAATTTATGTAAAAATAACCTTAGCAAATCGAAATTTTAGATTATGATTAATTATAATAATTCTTATATGCATATTTTATAAAAAAAAATGATGGTAGCAAATTGGAAAATTGGAAATATATTTAGTAAATTAATTACACATTCCCATACATGTTAAAAAAATTTATGAAGAGAAAAAAAAATTTATCAAAAGCGGGATTTGAACCCGTACCTGCAAAACAGAAAGGGAGCGTTTTACCACTAGACCACCTGAACACAATAAAAATCTATGCTACAATTAGGATATTTATAAAGTGTAGTCAATTTTAACAAAACTTTATGAATTTTAACAATTTTTATTTTTTTATTAAAATCGGTGAGTCAGAGTACTTGGAATCTCCTTGTAATTTTATACATTTATGTATATACTAGCAGAGACACCCGGCATTGCCCGAGATAATTACAGTTGTAGGTTAAACAGAACAACCTCATGAAGTTAAATAATAAATTTGTTTTCAGTAATTCTACAATTTCCGTCTATAGACGAAGCAGTTGTTCAGATGTTTCCAATGCCCGGATAACTTTTTGTCATCTCCACCCAATACTCATTTCTTCGCTGTACTCATTTCTTCGCTGGCATTTCGATAGATTGAATTATTGTTATAATCCTTTGAAAGATTATTATAGAACATAACACCATATGGTTGTTCGTTTGAAGAGTTGAGTTGATGTATGCTTTGTATCGGTTATGTCGTCAACTGTAGCTCGTATGAAGGGACTGCGTCCTCTGTCATCTTTCACTCTTTCTCAATAGTTTGCTAACTCTCCATTATCTCCAGTTACTAATCATTATTAAATATTTCCAACAAAAAGTTAAGTTCTAAGAAAAGCCCGAACAACAGGAATTCTACGTATTGGTACAAATTTAATTTTGTTTTATAATTTTCAGAGGTAGGATGGAACCATCATTCTTATATTGCACATTTTGTCCGGGACTTTACTTACCCTCTTGTTGTTCTGTCTCTGATTAAAATGTTATCCATCTTCACCTCTGGGGAGCATCACTGGATACTTTAGACCTATCTTTTAAAATTTCCCTTGCCCTTGACGTAGAAGCTCTAATACCCTCCTGCTCTAGCGGAGCTTCTGTTGTTCAGATGTTTCCAATGCCCGGATAGCTTTTTAACTTTCTGTTGCAAATTTCACTGATCAATACTCGTTCCTTCTCTTTTTTTTGTCAAACACACAAACTTTCGCCAGTCGTCTGGGCGTTTTTAGGGAGCTCAAGGGAGACCTGTGTGTTTCCTTAGCCTCCTCGATAAACACTACCTTATCTATGTCCTGTCACTGCATAATCGTATATAAATAATTCGTTACCCCCTCCCTAAAAGAGGTTAATATGGTTAATTATGTAGTGCCTCACCAGTAAATGTGTTACATTTGTAGTGCCACACCAATTAATGTGTTAAGTATGTATTGCAACACCAGTTAATGTGTTAAGTATATAGTGCAACACCAGTAAATGTGTTAAGTATACAGTGCAACACTAGTTAATGTGTTAACACTTTCAACCCCCCTTTCCTCCCCTTGGGTGTTGAATTTCGAAAAACCCCTTCTTAGTGCTCACTTTCATTTTGTAAAGAACCTCTGTACAAAATTTCAAGTTTCTAGGCCTTATGGTTTAGGCTGTGCGTTGATCACTCAGTCAGTGTCTTCTTTTATATATATAGATTTATGTCAAAGATAAAACTGTAAAATAAATATTAGTGTGTTATTAAGATTACATTGATAAATAAAATGGATTTACAAAGAATAATATTTATAAGTGATAAATAATAGTGAGGTGTCCTTCCTACTCAAAAGAAAACTAGTTTTAATAGGGATTGTCTCTTAAATAAAGTACAAAACTAACAAGGGTTGTTACTCACATACAGTGCTTAATCATCTGTCTAATTTAAGACCAAGATCGCAATGAGGTGTCAGTTAGTAAGAAAATACTCAAAACAGATGAATTTGTGACGTTCGCCCCTCCCAACCTAGAGAACTTCACACCATCTAATTTTCAAAATTTTATATAGAATCTACATTTAAAGAGCTTTCATGTGTCACCAATCACATCTATCTAGGTAAAATATAACTGAAGTTACAGTACTTCATAGATAAGGCCCTCAATCAAATTTCGAAAATTATAAATATCCGTAACTTTCAAAGTGTGTGTCGGGAGTGAGCGTGTCAGGGATTCGGGACCCATATGAAATGAAGCTATGGACACGGAGCAATGCAGTGATACTTTTTTATTTCCCATTATGCAAGAAAAACCAGACACAAAAACAACCTCATATTATAAGAAATAAAAAAGTAACCAGAATACCTGTGGATATGAAATCAGCAAAAACAAGACGCCACCACTTTTCCACAAAAAGGTTTATTCACCATGGTTCCATGACAATTCAGAACATCACTAATCAGAACGCTGATAAATCAGAACTACGACATATCAGAACTGTCACAATTCAGAACAATGACATATGAGAACATAGATAAAACAGAACAATGACGAATCAGAACTGTCACAATTCAGAACTGTGACGAAACAGAACGTAATTTTATTCTTATGTATGGTATTAATTATTTATTAAGTTTTATTTATTTATTAAGTACCAAAAGGTGCTTTATGCTATCAGTGTGGGGAAACGTGTCTGTCTGTAACTCTAACTCCTCCGAGGCTATGAAAGATTTTCAAAATCCGTTTTCGTCAGTCGATGAATACGGTTCATGGCACGAACCAATCACAAATATTATCTAAATCGGTTCACTGGGACGTGCACAAATGGTACCTCAATTTTCCTGCCAAGCAATTTTCAAATAATTAATATGGCAAGTAATATATCAAACTTAATTATAATCCATATTGACCCATTTGGGTGACTTTCGGTGAAAATTATGAAAGTTTGGCAAAAAGTGTGCACGAAAGTGTAAATCCACCCATGTCGGTGCACGTCGGTGAAAATCTTGATGGTCACTCGCACTCTTACTTTCCCGAGGCAACGCACCTGGTGACCAGTGTAACTTCGGAATTGACGGTCCGTCTTCTGCAGGCGTATTTGCGGTTTTATTTTACGCAAACGGGTGACACCGACGATACCACAGGGTGCCCCCGTGTCGACCTCCATCTGCAGATGATTGCCGTCAATCGTAACGTCTATCAAGTTTGTGTGGGGAGCTGCCTGTTTTGGAGACGAAATGTGGTTCAATGACTGTACCCAGTCTATTGGAACTGGCGTTTCATTGAGTGAGGTATGACATGTACCTTTAGACAATCGTAGGAAATTAGCCCTCTGACTCTGCTTGGTTCACCTCGGATTCTGCCACGCAGTCTGTATTTACAATCATATGAAACATGCCCTCTGACCCTGCTTGGTTCACCTCAGATTCTACCACGCAGTCTGTATTTACAATCTTATGAAATATGCCAAAAGTGTGCACGAAAGTGTAAATCCACCCATTTGGGTGCATTTCGCAGAAAATCATGAAAGTTTATGGCCACGTGATACGGATGCCGCAAACTGGTCTTCCTAGGCAGTTGTTATTTTCCAAGCCGGTGGGTAAGAGACCAAGGGGTTGGCCTAGAACCAGGTGGCCTAGAACCAGGTGGCCTAGAACCAGGGGTTGGCCTACATGGAGAATCTGGGTTCGAGTCGCTTGGAAATTAAAAGGGAGGACATGCGCCAAATAAAATCAATTAAAATTTTATGTATAGCATTTGAATCTAAAATTTAATAAAATCGATGGTTTTAACAAGTAAACTTTTTGATATCCTCAACTTTTTTGATATTGACAAAGTTTCGCCGTTTTTAGGTCTTTTCGGTAGCGCTTTATTGACATTTGCGACAATTTGAATTTTTTTTAAACTGTTTTTTTCAATTAAAGAATCTTTTTTGAAAATATTTTCTCTATCTCGCAAATGAATAACTTGTTATTTTGAAGAAAAGTAGCAAATTTTTTTTGCTACGGGACTTTCATATGTTTACTTAGAGGTTTGGCGTAAAAAAAAAAAAATAAAAAATAAAAAAAGAAAATAAAAATCCTCTTAAGACCTTTCATTTATTAATCTAGAACACTTATTGTAAAATATTTGCATGTTTCATAAAAAACAAGTCACATTATTGTACTGTACGCAATGTGTTTTTTGTTCTTTTTATTTTAAGATTGACCATGATTTTCACGTGGTACATAATTACGGGTTGAGTGGCATATTACGTCTACGCGACGTCCAACATTTTTTATCTCAAAATCAATACCCAGAGAAAAAAATGAAAGACGAAAATATTGCTTAGATTTGATTCAAGGAACCTGATTTAGTGGAACCATGATGGTTTATTGGAACTTTCAATGCTAAACTATGGCATGTAATATATCAAACGACTTGGAATGATGTGCCATGAATGAATATAACGTAAAATTAATGATAGTCCAAATTGGTTTCAAGGAACCTGGTGGGTCTAACGAAAAAAAGCGAGTGAAATCCACAGGAAAATGTTGAATGTTGATTGTCTGCACCGTAGCAACATCTCCAGGTGGTGCAGATGCTTCGAAGATGATCGACGATGCACATTGAGTAATTTGGCTGGGAGGTGCTCAAACATCCGCCCTACAGTCCCCAAATGGGTGGATTTAGACTTTCGTGCACACTTTTTGCTAAACATTCATGATTTTCACCAAAGGCCACCTAGACAAAGGAGATTACTTGTATTTCATAAGAGTTTGCTAGGAAAATGCATAGGAGCAACTGTTCGCCGTATTCAAAATTATCTCAACGCTAATGAAAATCACTTTGAACACCTGTCGTAATTGTAGAAGTCAAAGATAACTTATATTCATCGCTTGAATCACACCCGTTCATTATCTACGAGGCGTATTCAGAAATTAAGTATATACAGTGTGGATACAAAAATGAGCCCCCCCCCCCTCGTAGGGGCGTATTCGAAGCAGATACTTGAGCTTTGATGAATCAATGCTCGAGTTCTTTTTTTGTCGGTTATGTGTGTTTTTTTTTATTTGGTGCAGTGAGCAATGGATTTCTGAGTTTTTTTATTGAAGTTATTTTTAAGGTTTTAGCATCATCTAAAACTCTATTAACGATGGTACAGATGTTTGTCATGTTTAGATAAATAAAACATTATGTTCAAATTCTGCAAAATCAATTGTGAACAGAATCAGGTAATCAATAAAACGCATACCACATCACAATATGCCAGACTTAAAAAATCTGACATATTTAAAAAATAATGAATAACTGCATATAAAATATATTTTTAATGGTCGATCAATATTTTATCGTGTAATTGCAACGAAACTGCCCCCGCCTCTGCGCGTAGCCGCAATGCACGCACAACATAGGCGCTTAGGTCATCTGATTCATTAAAATACAGAGCTGAGAGATGACGCATAATCTCAGCCTGCATGACTGAATTCGGTCTGGCATAGCAGGCGCTGAGCTCATTAGTCCGTTGGATTCGGTGTATCTTGACTCTATGGTCAGGACATCGCAGACTGGGTGGGCTGCTACTGGTGAAGTAATTACTCATCGTAGGGTCATTTGGGCAATTAAATCCTTTGATCCCTATAAATCACCTGGGCCGGGCGAGATCATACTTAGCAAGGTTCGACTGTATATCTAAATGAAAGTTTAGTTTAATTTCATAATCTATTTATTTGTAAAATGTTATTAATAAGAACAATACACTTATGCATCTTGACTCTGTCATACCATGTTTGTTTTTTTTTATCTACCAGATTTTTGTGACTTTTGGTCAAAATCATAAAGATTTCACTAAAACTTTGAACGAAACTGGAAATCCAAACATTTGGGTGACTTTCAGTGAAAATCATGAAGATATCACTAAAAGTTTGAACGAAACTGGAAATTCATACATTTGGGTGACTTTCGGTGGAAATTATGAAGATGTGGATGCAAACGTAATAAATATTTTAATTTTCCAACAAAACCTAGCCGAAGAAAAAAAAATCAATTGCATTACTTATTGAACGTGCCTTTAAAATAATGCAGGGAAACAAGACTCGTTAGCTTTGGAAATGTCGACTAATGCGTACGCATCTTGAATTGTTACAAATTGAATCTTATTTTTAAAGCACAAATTTTGCCTTGCATTATTGGTCATGAGATACTTCTTAAAGTATGCTATCTGAGCTAGACAGTGACCTTCCTAATGTTTTGAAGACAGTGTGCAAAATTTCATTAAGATCTGAATAAAACCATAGATAGGTATAAAACAGAAACACACCCACCCACAAACGCTCTTCTTTTTATATACAAGGTGAATCAAAAGTCTGTTACCCCCTTCCTATCTTGGATACCAATGTAGTTACGGTTATTTATTCTCTGATTCCAGAAGGTTGTCTACATGCATCAGTGTTATCTAAGACCTCCCATGAAAACAGTTCAGACCAGGATAGAACTACTCCTAGCCTGCAACATAAATACCACATAGGATGGATCCATATTGGTTCAAAGGTACGTGCTTTAATGGATCATTATGGTCCATTAGAAACTTGAAATATTAACATAGGGCGGTTTAAAATATAGTTTAACCTTTCGGTACTTGGTTATGTCATTCCTTAATGGTTTGTTTATTTATTTATTTATTTATTTATTTATTTTTTTATTTTTTTTTTACTTACTTGTGAAATACTTTGAATTTAATCATGAAAATATGGACTATGACAAAATACAAAAAAGTAATCACTGCAGATTGGCCATTCGACGTAAAAATCTTAATTTGTCTTCTTCAGCATGATATTCTTGCACAATTCTTGCTACTCTAATACTCAGGGTCCCGTACTTCTTTTTTGTGGCTTCTGAGCGACCTGTCTGGGATTGGCTAATAATAATAGCTGGCAAGCTTATGTCTCGTTTTAATCCATCGAATAGGTTCCAGAGGACAGAACGTAAATTTATTCATATGATCTAACCGTAATCGTCCGTCAAGTGAAGCTTTCCAATCTAATTGCCGAACAAAATGGGTCCCGACTGAGTAGCATGTAGAGATTTCCGGACTTATATACGCTACACTGACCAACCAATGAAATGTGAACTCGGCTTAATTAGCCCATTGGCTTAAGTGATGACGTATCCTTTCCTTTTGATGCATTGCATTAAAGTGAGGTACGTTGTAACGGGATTTTACTGTAATACGTCAATGTTTTGATTCGATAAATAAATAAATAAATAAATAAATAAATAAATAATAAATAAAATAAATAATTAAATGCTTTGGTGATTCTTCTATTCTCTCTTCAGCTCCCCTTAAATAATGTTATTAAACAAGGTTCTGATTAGTCATAGTTCTTAATTGTGACAGTTCTGATTAATCATTGTTCTGAAATGTCATTGTTCTGAATTGTGACAGTTCTGATTTGGCATAGTTCTGATTTATCAGCGTTCTGATTAGTGATGTTCTAAATTGTCATATTCTGATTTGTCATGTTCTGAATTGTCCGGTTACATTTCACCATGAATACGTATTTCGAAAAGTCATGTTGAAAAATAAGAGTGTAGCACTCGAAATACGTATTCATGGTGAATAAACCTTGTTGTGGAAAAGCGGTTGAGTCTTGTTTTTGCTAACCTCATATTCTTAAACATTAAAACAGTTAATGCATTAACCAAATTATCCAGGGCCTTGTACACGCTATTTACAACAAATTAAGCTTAAGTGATTGGAGACACCGGTGCCATCAGTGCTCCTAACGGCTCATGCTATTAATCACACCGCAATAACAGTGAGGGCATCTTACACCAGGGCACACCCAAAACCTCCGAATTAAGTATTCTCCAAACAGTAACACCGAATGCGTAAAGTGCTTATTTATGAACTGAGGACAGAGGAGAAGCACGAAACCTCCCTTGACAGGTTTCAGGTGTCCCTGCTTAACAGCTCATACACGAACAAAAGTGAACTCGTGACACCCCTAGGATCCACCGGCTTGGATGAAGCCTACACTGGGCTGGGGTTCCTTCTCCCGGAACTATTTGTTCACGGGTTGCCACTGTGCAATGAACATGGGTTGCCACTGTGCAATGAACATGGGTTGCCACTGTGCAATGAACATGGGTTGCCATTAACAGAACATGCGGCACGGGCAAACAAGCGCAACACATCTCTTGCTTCTACACAAAGTTGAAGCGTTTTCAAATAATAATCCCAAAGTACTCACCAGCATTCTTAACATACTTTCCTGTTTATGTACATTACGGTCATCTCTGTCGAAGCTTGTTCTCTTAACATGATGGGGTTCCATTTCGCTGTTTTTAATTTACTAAAGTCGAATCACTGGTTGGACTGTTCATCTTATAATCAATTAAACGGCAAGTAACATTACTTTAAATTCTATTTGTTTACTTTAAAAAAAACTCTACACTTTTAGTTTCTACGATAACGAACATACACGCATCCTGCCATTTCGGAATTTTCTTCCAGAAAAAAAAAAACAAAAAAAAGAATACACCAAGCAACAAAAACTAATTTAAATATGCTCGCAAAACTTACGGAACAATGCTTTGCCAGAGGCTGACTCCTTTTTTACGAATAGAATTAAACAACAAAGCCAGCCCCCCCAACAAGCTTAACCAAACAATACAACAAAGACTACACAACACAGACCTCATATACAACAAAACACGAACAACACTACCTCTCATTATAAAATAACTACATAATAACGGGGCAAATTAACTAAATATAATAACACACTTAATCATATCCAACCAATGCTACTGTTGCTCACACACTTATAACAACACATCTAAACACACCTATTCACAACACATCATCCCAAAACAACCCTTCCTGGTCCTCTAAACGGACAGCTCACCTCTTGCACACAATAAAAGCTTGCTATAATGCTACAATGAGGCCTTCGCCAGACACATGCACATACTAACTGACATAACATGTCACATGCACCCGAATAAAACCTCGAACATACCCGCCCACGGGTTAAGTTCGAGATCCACATTTACAAAATATAAACAACAAGACAATCACCCACAATACTAAGCCTCCACACACTATTTTCCCCTGTGCAACACCACACACGCAACAATACAACTATACACAACACTGACACAAAAACAACAACACCCAGCACGGCTCCTCTTGGCTACCATTCTAACACACAATACTCTACTCCCTGCCACCCCAGCACAATTGGCTCATATTCATCTCCACTACTGCTCCCTCCATAATCACTACCCCCATCCCACACTTCACTCACAGAATCACCATAGTTTTCAATGGAGTTTTCCATAACCGTGACGTTTTTATTCCCCTGTGCTACTCCATTATTCTTCTCACTACACAATCTCACCCCTTTTATTTTACAGTTTTTTCGTGACCGCCTTCTCGGTCTTTTTTTTTTTACTTGACCACAGCTATGTGCTGTGTTTGTTTAGTTGCCTTTTGTGTTTCCACCAACTTTTCTTCCCTGATTTTCTTGTTCTCTGCTAGGTAACATTCCCTGACCTGGTAGAAAACACACATACAACGCTCCCAATCTGACTCTTTCTTCCCTTGAGCCAAATCTTCATGCACTGCGGTCTCTACCTGTTCATTATCACATATGGTTTCTTCGTTTATCCCCACCTTATTCGTCCTCTCATTACTCCCATCAGTCACATTAATCCGCACAATCTCGTGCTCTACAGTTTCAATCCTCGTTCCTTCTGCAAATTGGGACTGCGACACCTGCTCAGACTCCACCTGATTCCCATTCTGTGGATTGACTGAACAGGTCCTCGACTGCTCAGACATTTCTCTTTCGGAGCTCTCCACCTCTATTCCCACTTCACTCAAGACTTTATCCTGTCCAAATTCCCAACTAGGGATTTCATTCCCCATGACTGAAACGGGTTTCCAAAACACATTACTTGCTCCTCTACCTGTTCAAGTGTCTCAGTCCAGGTGCCTCCCTGCTCATTTTCCCCAACCGGGGCCTAACCATCGCCGGGCATACCAACACCTTCGCAGACTATGTCATGCTCGCACGACCATCCACCCGTCGTCATGGGTGCGCTACTCACTTGGGCGTTATAGCGGGTGGGCAAGAAATAAAGTGAGGTGTTCAGAGCTCGCTAGCGGGAATTCTATTAGGCCAAATGCAGTACATTTTGGTGCATATACTTAGTGGAACATGCAGTTTCGATTTCTGCAAAAAAAAAAAAAAAAAATAAAAAAATAGTACCAAAAGTCACCATGGGGGCGCTTATTTCAAGAAAACAATGAATACATTTGCAAAAGCGCGTTCCGTGTTGAGCAATCATGACAATAAAAGGCAAGGCTGAGGATATCCCATCATTCATGAACGAATGGCCTGACGATGACGCTTACTCTGCCTGACCGGGCGTTATTAGTCAAGTTGTTTTATCAGAAGAGCGACAATGCAAGTGCTGCCCTTTGTGAATTTCGGCGATTGAAAACATTACGAAGAGGACCGATGAGCATAACTAACTTACGGAAAATGATTGAACGATTTGAATCTACCGGAACTCTAGGAGTGCAACCAGGCCGGGGACACAAACGAATCAGGCAGCAACACGTTGAAGAAGTTGCAACTGCTATTGTGGAACAGGAGATGACTACTGTGCAAGGTACCAGCAGTGCACACGCAATAGCACGCCAAACAGATATCCCATATTCGACTGTGAGGAAAATATTGCATAAAATATTGAGATTTTATCCCTATAAACTCACACCTGTTTAACAATTGCTTCCTGGAGATGAACGTAACCGAACTGACTTTTCGTTGAGATTTTTAGCACGTATGGAAGTGGATGATGCATGGCCATGGCAAATTTTATGGAGTGATGAGGCACATTTTTATTTGAATGGTTATATCAATACGCACAACTGCCGTATTTGGGCTCCATCAAATCCACAAGTGTGTCTGCCAACTCATATGCATTCACTGAAACTAACAGTATGGTGCGGCTTTACTGCTTCTTTCATCACCGGCCCGTACTTTTTTAAAGAAATCCGTCCCCGTGGACTGTTGACTTGTTCCGTCAATTCTGCCAGGTCTGCCGATGTGCTTGAGAATTTTGTGATACCACGATTGCAGGAAAAGGGTTATCTGGATTATACCACTTTTATGCAGGATGGTGCACCACCGCACATCAGATGTCAGGTGCAGCAGATCTTGCGAGAACGTTTTTCAGACAACAGAATAATTAGTCGTGCATTTCCCATGGTATGGCCATCCAGGTCGCCTGATCTCAACCCTTGTGATTTTTGGTTATGGGGATATTTGAAAAGCCTTGTGTAACAAGCACATGATCCTGACCTCTCAACCTTAAAGGATCAAATAATGTTACATATCAGACTAATTAATGCAGATATACTGCTAGCTGCCGTAGAAAATGTCGTGTACCGCATGCAGCTATTGGAACAGCACACTGGTGGTCATATTGAAACACATTTGTAATTAAAAATAAAACATTGTCTATTGTTGTTACTAAAGTTGGTTTGTACGGTATTTGTTCATTTGACAATTAGGCATTCATTGTTTTCTTGAAATAAGCGCCCCCTATGGCGACTTTTGGTACTATATACTTGCATGTTCCACTAAGTACACTACTGTTTATAAAAATCGCAACACCCTGATGGAATGGTCTAATCCATATGCAATTTGCAATATTTGCATACAATGGGTCAGAGTATAAATGATTAGATTTTCAGAGTAATTGTTTGAAAGAACACCATGCCTCGACGACGACGAAGGGTACCATATCAACAGCTGACAGACTTTGAAGGAGGACGCATAATTGGTCTGCGTGAAGCGGGATGGTCGTATCGTGACATTGCTGCTCGTGTAGGACGTAATGCAATGACAATTATGCGTGCATGGAGGCAGTGGAGCGAAGAGAACAGGGCACACCGAAGACCAGGCTCAGGAAGACCCAGCACAACGACACCGCGAGATGACAGACACCTTTATCGCATGTGTGTAGCAGATCGTACAGCCACTTCCACGGTGTTAGCACAACAGTGGGGTGCTACAGTAGGCAGGACAATGTCTGCTAGCACTGTACGACGCCGTTTGATTTCCAGAGGATTGATGTCACGAGTACCATTGTTGCGGATTCCTTTGACTCAAAACCACCGGCGCCTCAGGTTGCAATGGGCCCATCAACACCAACAGTGGCAAGCTGAATGGCAACAAGTTGTGTTTTCGGATGAGTCAAGGTTTAACTTGCAGCACCATGACGGCAGGATACGAGTCAGAAGACATCGTGGCGAGCGCGACCTTCCAGAATGCATCCTGCAGCGTCATTCAAGACAAACGCCAGGGGTGATGGTGTGGGGTGCAATCAGTTACCATGGCCGTTCCCGTCTGATCAGAATCCATGGCAATCTGAACAGTGACCGGTACATCAGGGAAGTTGTGCAACCCGAGGTCATCCCCTTCCTCCAGAACCTTCCAGGCACTGTATTCCAACAGGACAATGCCCGACCGCATGTGGCCAGAAATGTCCTCGCCTTTTTCCAAGCACATCAGACGCCCTTGTTCCCCTGGCCTGCTCGTTCACCAGACATGTTGCCAATCGAACAGGCCAGGTGAACAGGGTTGCTCATCGATTGGCTCGTCAGACTCCTGCAGCAGCAACTGTGGATGAACTGTATACCCGTGTAGACAGAGCATGGCAGGACATTCCCCAGGCCCTTATTCAGAGCTTGTTTGACTCAATGCCACGACGTTTAGAGGCTGTAATTGCATCCCACGGTGGTTTCACCCGATACTAATGTGACAATAAAACGCATTGCATTGACCTGAAAATCTAATGGTTTCTTTTCTGACCCATGATATGCAAATGCTCCAAATTTAATGCAGATTGGGCTATTCCATCAGGGTGTTGCGATTTTTATAAACAGTAGTGTATATACACCAAAATGTACTGCATTTGGCTCTGAACACCTCATGTTATTTCTTGCCCATCCAGTATAAATCACCATTGCGCTCATTCTGCCGATCGCCCTGCCAGTGCGACCAGATTTGATTAAACCTCACCAACTTCTCATCCCCAAACCTCACTCCCACTACTTGCAGCCAACCAGCGCTATCCACAGCACTCACCATAAATGGTCCAATCCATCGTGCTCATTTACCTGATCCGTTAAAGTACCTCCTACTAGGTAGTCTTATCATACCCAATTCATTCTCACATTACCAACCGCTCCAATTCCCAAATCACCCTGAGCTCCCACAAAATTTCCCACTACATGATGTCTGAGCAACAGTCGTTCACCCACTCCCCGAGCATCATTTTGGCGCTATGCACGGCGTGGCTACATGCACACTGGAACGTAAGACCTCTCAGGATGTCCATGTCCTGGATGCCATCATACAGATGATTCGCAAAAGAATGTATTAAAAAAGTGCGAATGCCCATATGATGCCCTGGACAGTGACATCCAGCATGCCCCCTTGTTTCAAGCTGAGGCACGTGCCATTTATACCACGAATCATGGTCTCAGTTGAATGAAGGGGAGGGGGGGGGGGCGACAGGTGCTTATATGCCTCCCCATTGATTATGGAGACCTCGGACCCGGTGTCGACTAACATCGTGACAGGTTGGCCCTGCAAGTGCACCGTCGTTGTGCACAAAGCTCCCTCGCCACAATGTGTCACCACCGGTCCCTCAGCACCTCCCCCCCGAATTAACATTCCTGGGCCTCGGTGCAGGCTGCGGGCAGTCCCGGGCAAAGTGACCTATTTGCCTGCAGCGATAGCACCCTAAGCTGGCGCCAGTGTTGCGTAGGACCAATGCCCTTGAACCGCTCGCTGGAACCACCACTGGCATTGAAACTGGTGCTTTAACCTGACTAATCTTCATGTTCTCCACCGCATCATACTCTCTAATTTCTTGGGAGTCTCTGAGCAGTCACATGATGCGGCCAGGGTCTTAGACACGTCTCCCCCCTTTGCTCCCTTAGGACTCGTGCACAGAACCCCAGCTTCTCCCTCCGCTCCAAATGCGGATTCTCCAGCTTCTGCCACATTCACCGTGCTTCTACTCTTCTTTTCCAAGTCTTCCGAACGAAGGGTCAGGAAGATCGCCTCCTTATAAGTCATGAGCTCCGCAATCATCAGCGCCCACCTATGCGCGAGCAGGCAACTACTGCTGAAACGTTGCAGCAACATGCCCTCGCGCATAGGCGCTGCTTCTCGGTTGGCGCTGATGAAGTGGTCTATCGCCAACTCGAGGCGGCCGGCAAATGTCGCGACTGACTTGTGTATACCCTGGATGGTATCATGTAACTCTTTAGAGTAATCTTCTGTTACCTTGAGACGGCCAAATATGCGCTCCAAGCGTGCACGGAGCTGCGCATAGTCCTCTATGTCAAAGCTCATGCACCGCGGAACGCTTGGCAGCAGCTCTACATAGCTTTGTTTTGACAATCGTAACCTTGAGCTCTGGGGTCCATCTCGCCAGTGCCCCTATACTCTCAATGCTGGCAAGGAAAGCCCCAATTGTTATGCCTCCCTCTTCACCTACAAAATTTGGCACCACCCCAGCATAACCCGCTAACTCGGGTATTGCTGTGTCTCCTGCACCGCCTTCATTGCCAGGCATTCTAGCAAACAATCCTTAAACAGCACCAACACTCAAAACAAACAAATTCTTTGTAAACAACTCGTCACTGGAACACCAATCCACTACACATACATGCTCACCATAGACCATCATCAACACAAACAGAACAATGTAACACAAGCCACACTGCTCTGCGCCCAGGCCTCAACCATTAGTCTGGAATTGCCGGATTATGGGTCCCTGTTCAAGCGCCAGATGTGACGTTCACCCCTCCCAACCTATAGAACTCCACCCCACCTAGGTGGTGTGCGTCGGGAGTGAGCGTGGCAGGGGCCTATATGAAATGAAGCTATGGACACGAAGCAATGCAGTGATACTCTTTATTTCCAATTATGCAAGAAAAACCAGACACAAAAAGAAACTTATATTCTTAAACATTAAAACAGCTAATGCATTAACCAAATTATCCAGGGCCCTGTACACATTATTTACAACAACTTAAGCTTAAGCGATTGGAGACACCGGTGTCATCAGTGCTCCTAATGGCTCATGCTATTAATCATAGCGATGGCTCGCAATAACAGCGAGGGCATCTTACACAGCGAACCTCCAGCAGCGGCCTCAGAGCAGAAAAGACGCTGCTCTCCAGGGCACACCAAAAACCTCCGAATTAAGTATTCTCCAAACAGTCATGCCGAATGCGTAAAGTGCTTTTTTTATGAGCTGAGGACAGAGGAGAAGCACGGAAACCTTCCTTGGCAGGTTTCAAACGCCCCTGATTAACAGCTCATACACAAACAAAAGTGAACTCGTGACACTCCTCGGATCCACCGGCTTGGATAAAGCCTACGCTGGGCTGGGGTTCCTCATCCCGGAACTATTTGTTCACGGGTTGCCACTGTGCAATGAACATGAGTCGCCATTAACGGCACTGATCGAGATTAATTACTCTACTTAGGTGCTTATTCACAAACTTCTTTAACTTTAACATCAATAATTAATTGTTCGTATTAAAGGAGAAGCAACTCTCTGAAATCAGCACTACAGCTGTTGGCGGGACAAGTTTACTTGAAAGCTCACTCCTTCATGGAGGGGGGGCAAACACGCGGCACGGGCAAACAAGCACAACACATCTCTTGCTTCTACACAAAGTTGAAGCACTTTCGAATAATAATCTCAAAGTACTCACCAGCCTTCTTAACATATTTTCCTGGTTCCGTACATTACGGTCATTTCTGCCGAAGCTTGTTCTCTAGTCGAGATCACACATGGCTGATCCGACATTCGAATTATGTTGTCCGTTGTAGCGATGGCTCCTAACATGACGGGGTTCCATTTCGCTGTTTTTAATTTACTAAAGTCGAATCACTGGTTGGAGTGTTCATCTTATAATTAATTAAACGGCAAGTAACATTACTTTAAATTCTATTTGTTTACTTTAAGGCTGACTCCTCTTTTACAATTAAAATTAAAATAACAAACCAGCCCTCCGAACAGAGCTTAACCATACAGTATATCAAAGACTACACAACACAGACTGCATACACAACAAAACACGAACAACACTACCTCTCATAACAAAATAACTACATAAGAACTAAATTATAAATATAATAACAAATTATATTTATAACAAATAAACTAAATATAATAATAACACCCTTAATCATATCCAACCAATGCTACTGTTGCTCACATGCTTATACCTCCCACAAACCTTATAACAACACACCTAAACACACTTGTTCACAACACATCATCCCAAAACAACCCTCCTGGTCTTCTAAATGGACAGCTCACCCCTTCTACACAATAAAAGCTTGCTATAACGCTACAATGAGGCCTTCCCTGGATACATGCACATACTAACTGACATGACATGCCACAAATTTAACTACTTATCTGAATGTAACAAATGAAGCTCTATATCCCTCGATGAAATGCCTTTTCCACAATGGATTTCAATGTAGTAATTTACATACTACGCATGCACGCACACACAAACACACACACACATGCTTACACACTCTTGCCAATGTTGCTCACATGTACTTGGCAGTTTCGCTCGCCTCCACCGCTGTTCAAACGATGATCTCAGAGCATCTTCCCGCCAAGGTACCGTGTATCAGTGCCAAATTCTTTTATCCTTGGAGCATGCCCCACTGACTGCTCTCCGTATGTGCGTCTTGCTGGAATATCTCTTCTACTATGCCTTCAGGCGTTGATGCTGATCCCGTGGAATGCTTACTCTTTTCGCTGTGAATCATGCTCTGCACGAGGAAAGCTTGTCTCATATTCCTGGGAAAACTATGACTCTCATTTACTTATCGATCGCTTTTCTCACAAAGTTTCTTTTGCGAAAGGATCGAAATGCTCTCACGTGCTCACAGCTCATCAGCCAGCGTTTTAGGAGTCTGATTCATTCAGATCGACTAGACTGATTCCATATTACACTTTGTGATCTACTCATCCTTCTCCATCACATTTGTCAGTCCCTTTTTGATTCTGACTACAACTATGCAAGTGACTATCGTGATTCCGATTCTCTCTCTATTTCTGATTTTTTTGCTCTATACAGAAGGCCCCTCATTCAATCTGTTCCTAAGATACTAAATCCCCAGAAAGTCCAGATAACTGTTCCCTTCTTTTATTGGTCAACAAATTCCCCCCAAAGCATCTGTCGAACAGAGAACGACTATACCCCTCACTCTCTCCCCCCCACCATCGCGTAGCCAAGTTCGCCCTTCTGAGTTGCCTTGGACAGGAAACGAGTGCGATAAAAAAATAGGAGCAAATTGAATAACTAAAAATAATCATTTAAGCAAATTAAAGCAAATGAATATTTAATTAAAGTAAACAAATAACCAAATCAATAAGACGAAAAACCTCTTGTCCACAACTGGATTTTATTCCGCATATACGTATTTCGAACTCTTTGAGTTCATTATTCAATCCCAATTCGTATATGCGGAATAAAATCCAGTTGTGGACAAGAGGTTTTTCGTCTTATTGATTATGTCGTTATCCACAGTAATTGAAGAATTCTCAAATAACCAAATAATTAAAAAATCGATAATCATTGTGAAAGACTGATTTTATGTTTATATAATAAAGAGAAAATCCCAGTTATAAAAGAAAATGATACACAGATTAAGGCTTTAGTCTTAATGTATATTTGTCTGAAAATTTTCTTCAAAATTTAGAGTGTACAATAATCCATCCTATTATGAATAATTCCACAATTTTACATTATTTTAGATACAATGATGATATCCTCATTATATTTAACAAAATTGAAAGAGACCTTGCAGTACAACATTTTAGTTTAAAAACCAACTAGTTTCAGCATTTAATCCCGCCTTCATCAGGGTACAAGAGAAATGGGCTAGCAGCCCTGACATAATGAGACAGTAAATGATATAAAAACACGATAAACGTTAAGTGACAAGGATACAATTCATGGAGATTTCTGATTGGCTGACGTAAATAGGGGGTTATCATCTACTCTAGCCCCTCCAAACATGTTGACATACTAGCCATCATCAGTGTCATACTTAAACAAAATTATTTTTCGTTCAATAATGTCATCTATTCACAATCATCTGGCTTAGGTATGGGTTTTCCATTGAGCAGCTTTTTATATCAGATACCTTCATTTTTATATGTGTGTGTGTCCGGATAAATGGCATTAAGTCAAGACCGTTCACCGTGGGTGTTGGACTCCGCCAAGGGTGTGTACTGTCGCCCCTCTTGTTTATTATCTTTATGGACTGGATAGACAGGGGCAGCCGAGGCGATGAGTGTGTTTGTGTGGGCGACTGCCTGGTGGAGAGGTTGCTCTTTGCTGATGACCTTGTCCTGCTTGGGTCTTCTCGCACGAACCTTCAGCATGCACTAGACCGGTTTGCAGCTAAATGTGAAGAAGCTGGGATGAAGATCAGTGTGGCTAAAACCGAGGTTCTGGTCCTTTCAAGACAGCCTGCTCAGTGCGCTCTCCATGTCAGGGGAGCCTCATTGAGACAGGTGGAGAAATTCAAATATCTCGGGATTGCATTCACGAGTGATGGACGCCAGGAGAAAGAATTGGATGCTCGGATCGGTGCAGCAAGCTGTGTCAGACGTGAACTGTGGCGATCCGTGGTAACGAAACGCGAGCTGGGTAACAAAGTCAAGCTCTCCGTCTTCAAATCTATCTTTGTCCCCATTCTCACCTATGGTCATGAGGCTTGGGTAATGACCGAAAGAGTGCGATCGCGGGTACAAGCGGCCGAAATGAGATTTCTGAGAGGTGTGGCAGGTGTTACCCTACTAGATAGAGTGTACAGCAGCACAATAAGGGAATCTTTAGGTGTTGAGCCGCTACTTCTCCGCATTGAGAGATCTCAGTTGCGCTGGTATGGCCACATGATACGGATGCCGCAAACTAGTCTTCCTAGGCAGTTGTTATTTTCCAAGCCGGTGGGTAAGAGACCAAGGGGTTGGCCTAGAACCAGGTGGCTAGACTACATGGAGAATCTGGGTTCGAGTCGCTTGGATATTACCAGGGAGGACATGCGCCTGATGGCGGAAGATCGCGATCGCTGGAGATCCTCCATAGGGCTGCTGCCCCCGCGACCCTAACGAATAAGCGGGTTTGAAAAGTAAGTAAGTAAGTCCTTCATTTTTTACCTCCGGTATGTTGACGACCTTCTCATTGTGTATGATAACTGATATACTGATCCCCATTCCATCCTGCAACTATTTAATTCTTTTTCTCCAAATATAGTTTTCACCCTTGAAACGGAATCGAATAATTCATTCCCGTTCCTGGATATACTGATCACTAAGGACATATCTCATCACAGTTTTAAATATAGTGTCTATCTTAAACCTACGACCACTTCCAACTTGATTCACTCTTTTTCCTCACACCCTCCCTCCCATAAACTTGCTGCTTTTTGACAAATGATAGATAGAGCTTTGAAATTACCAATGGAAAATCATGATAGAAACAATGACTTTAAGAACATAAGATTCCTCGCAGAGACCAACGGATACCCCCAATCCTTAGTTTCCCCGCATTATCTGCCAGAGAAAAGATAAGCTAAATTGTTTTGCAAATCAACAGTCTTCACCTAAGTAGCAACCTTGATGGAGAAGGGTTTTACTGTAAATCAAGACTGTAAATCAACAGTCTTCAACCAGACTATGGGTTTTCATTCCTATTTCTCAGTACAGCCATTTCTGCCTTATCCCATCTTTTCCGTGAATATAATTGTCAATATCTCTTTCCGATCCCCAAAATCATCCGTTCGTTTTTCAATCGTCACACTCCAGGCAATGACAACAATTCATTCAACCAATGCAGTGTCTATTGTCTCCAATGCACGCAATATGACAAATACTATATAGGAATGTCAGTTCGTAGTTTTGCCACATGCCATCTCATACAAGAAGAAAGGCAATGAATCTCATTTTGTCATCCACCTTGGACAAGAAATTCGCCCCCTCTGCAGCATTGAAGAAACACTCAAGATCGCGCACAAGTCTGATAAACCAAAATTAATAGCTCTATTAGAAAGTGTAGAAATCTACGAAGCCGTCTCTGGTCCACAACCAGATAAACTATTAAACAACCAAGTCTATTTTGATGTATATCCATTACTTCACCATCTACGCCATGATCTGTAATTTCATATTTACAACTCCTGGCAAGAAATATCGGATATTTATTTCTAGTTTAGCTAAATTCATAAAGCTTAAATTTTCTCAAAAATAATGGACGCATCCAAAAGGGATGAATCATAAATTACAGAAAACACTTTATTCTATAAATGAGTAATTAAGCATATAAACAAAACATCATTTCTGCTTGAAAATATACATTAATTTAATGAACACAGTGGAGAAAAGTATTGGATAGCCTTTTGGCTTGGAAATAAATATGGGATAATGCCAAATAAAAATGTCAAATATCAAAAACTGTTATTAATATTTGGTAGCCCCGCCTTTTGACTTGATTATTGCCTTAATTATTCGAGGCATTGATTCATATAAGTTTATGCATCGGTGTTCACTGATTTTTCCCCAACATTGACGAATTGCTTCTTTCAGTTCGGACTTGTTGGTTGGTTTGTACAAATCAATCATTTTCTTTAAATCCCATCAAAGATTTTCTATTAAATTTTCATCAGGACTATGAGCTGGCCATTTCATCCGTCGGATTTGATGATCCTCGCAGTATTTGTCAACAGCCTGAGAACGGTGGCACGGTGCATTATCGTCCTGAAAGACAAAGTCATCCGAATCACCAAACGAATCTTCCAACGTTGGCAGAAGAAACTGATCCAAAATGTCTATATAGGTCGCACTGTTGACAGTGCCATTTAAAATGCACAATTTTCCAGGTCCTGCAAACGTCACACATCTCCAAATCATTACACCCTGTGGAAACTTTACACTTGGAACTTAAGCAGTCAGGATGGAATTGTTCTCCTTTTGTTCTCCAGACAAACACACCATTATTATCACCATTCCCTAAGAAAATCCTACACTCGTCACTAAAAACAACTCGTTTCCAATCCTCCACTGTCCACTTTGCATGGTCTTTGGCCCATTGCAAGCGTTTACGTTTGAGAGCAACGGTTTCTTCTTTGCTTTCTTGAATGAAAACCCAGCCTCGTTCAAACGGTTTCGTAGAGTTCATCACAGACCTTGACGCCGCATTGTTCCCACTCTAAGTTCATCAATCGGGATGTTGATTTTCGCATCCATTTACAGATCCGGATTAGTTTTCTATCATCGGATGCACTTGTCTTCCTCGGCCGCCCACATCTTTTCAAATTCTGCACATTGTCACAAGAGTTAAACTTGTGCCACAGAGTGACACCGTGCTCTGGGAACATCTCAACAACGTTGCGACTTCTAATTGAGTTTTTCCTTCTTTTAGCAGGCGGACAATTCGAGTTTTCACATCAGTACAGTTCTTTAGCTGGACCTATGATACTCTAATTAGCAGTTTTCAGTCATCTACTAACCTCGATAATTGTGAGCAGTTATAAAAGAATAAATAATTTGAATAACATTTGCATATTCGCAAACAAAATGTTACTCACTGAATATATCTCGTATTTTTTTCCAACCAATGAGACTATCCCATTCTTTTTTCCAACACGTCCGTATTCATTTGCATATTTCAAAGAATCTTTTTTTTTTCAATTTTTAACAGTAAATCTTATTTATAGATTAAAGTGTTTTCTTTAATATACAGGGTCTTTATAATTAAAGTTCCATTTTGACATGGCCATAAAAAAAAATACTGGACCAAAAGCTATAATACTTGGTAATATTATACAAGAGGGCATGGGAAGTTCATACCCACCAATATGGAATTAGTTCAAAAGGTTACCACCAGCATGGAATGGCGCTCTATGCAACATTCGTATACGAGATTAGACACGAAGACACAGGTTAACAAGTCTTTAATCGTTACTAAAATTAGTTACATGTTGAATGTGGCCCCCACCATTTACTGAAAGCACGTTACACCAGATTACTGTGTCTAATTTCGTATACGAATATTGCATAGAGAGCCATTCCATGCTGGTGGTGACGTCTTGAACTAATTTTATTTTGGTGGGTATGAACTTCCCATGCCCTATTGTATAATATCACCAAGTATTACAGCTTTTGGTCTGATAGTGTTTTTTTTTTTTTATGGCCATGTCAAAATGGAACTTTAATTATAAAGACCCTGTATATATCATCCCTTTTGGATGCGTCTATTATTTTGGAGGAAATTTAAGCTTTTTTATGAACTTAGCTGAACTAGAAATAAATAACCTATATTTATTGCCAGGAGTTGTATGTAGGCTAAACTTTTGCCATGTTTTGTCAATTCTTTTGTTTTATTTATTTATCGATTTTGTATTTATTATAATTGAATTTTGTTGAAGTGTTATTATTTGAATTATTGTATTTTGTTTATTATTCTATTTGTATTTTGTAATTTGTATTCATAATCATCCTCATCACGGTCAACCCTTTGCAATCCACTGCTGGATGAAGGTCTTCTCTGAACGCTTCCATTCTTCTCTGTTTGAAACTTTGGATTCCCAGTTGACACCAGCCACCTTCCTTATTTCGTCGAGCCACCTTGCATGGGGTTGTCCTCTTGGGCATTTAAAGTCTCGAGGGTACCAATCCAGAATGACTGTGGTCCATCTCATGTTTTGTCTTCTAGCAATGTGACCAGCCCATTGCCATTTAGAACATTTGATCCGTTCGATGACGTCAATCACCTTCGTTTGGCTTCTTATCCAGCTGTTGCATTTTCGATCTCTTCTTGTAATTCCCAGCATACATCTTTCCATGCTTCTCTGTGTTGTCTGTAGTCTTTGTGTTGTCCTCCTTGATAAAGTCCATGTTTCAGCTCCGTAGGCGAGTGCTGGTGAAACACACTGGTTGAAAACTTTTCGTTTCAAGCTAAATGGCATGTTGCTCTTCAAGATAATGTTGTTCTTGCCAAAAGCACTCCATGCTGTTCTAATTCGTCTGTTAACTTCAATCAAAATGTTGCCATCCATGGTGATTTCTTGTCCCAGGTAAATGAAGCTCTGTACTTCTTCAATCGCAATGGTGCCTGTTATGACCTTCTGTTTTGGAGCAAATGCATTGAACATAACGTTTGTCTTCTGTGTGTTCAGTTTTAGTCCTACACGCCGGCTAGCCTCTGCTAGTTCTTGTAACATTTCCTACAAATCAGAAGGACTATTACTGGTGAGAACGATGTCATCGGCAAAACGAAGGTGGTAAAGGAATTCACCATTTATTTTAAGTCCTTTTTTTGACCAGTTCAGTTCCTTGAAGACTTCCTCTAAAACTGCTGTGAAGAGTTTTGGTGAGATAGCGTCTCCTTGTCTTATTCCTTTTCCAAGGTTGATCCTTGCTTTTCCTTTATCCAACCGAATGGTAGCAGTCGCTTTACCAAAAGTCTTCTGAAGAATACTAATATAGCTTCCGGCTATTCCCATTCTTTCCAGAGCTTTCACTACAGCATGTGTGAACACCGAGTCGAAAGCTTTCTCAAAGTTGATGAAGGCAAAGGAAAGTGGCACTTCATATTCGTTGTGGCGTTCGATAAGTTCTCTAATAACTTGAATGTGGTCGATCGTGCTATATCCACTTCGAAAGCCCGCTTGTTCTCTTGGTTGTGCTGAGTCTAGTGCTGAATCAAGTCTGTTTGTCAGGACTTTACTGAAGATCTTATAAACAACTGACAAAAGGCTGATAGGGCGATAGTTCTGGATATTTTCTCGGTCTCCTTTTTTAAAAAATAGAACCATCATTGCATTATTCCAATCATCTGGTACGTCTGACATCTCAAGGCATTTCGTGAAAAAACTTGCCAGTAACTTGTTGATTTCTTCTCCTGTTTCCTTAATCAGGTCAATTGTAATTCCATCTTCTCCGGGGGACTTTCCTTTCTTCATGGATTTAATAGCCTTGTCAACTTCGCCTTCCATAACCGGTCTGCTCTTCTTACGTCATTATCATCTTCACATTTGTAAAGTTTATTGTAGAAGTCCTCGATGATTTCACTTCCATTCTTCGTGATTGTGCCATTTGCTCTCTTGAGTGCAAATATTCCTTTTCTTCCAATACAGAGCTTTCTCTTCGCAGTTTTCAAACTCTTGTTATCTTCAACCACCTTTTTGACAAGATTGCAGTTGAACTTCCGAACATCTTCTGTGATGTGTTTCCGTACTGTCTTGCAAAGCTCCGCATATTCTATTACTGATCTTGTATCTTCTCTTTTTGTCTTCATTTCTCTTAGTTTCTTCATTAATTTCCTTGTTTCTTCATTAATTTCGTCTGTGGTTTGGAAACTTGTTCTCCAGCTACTACTTCCGCTGCTTCTTTTATGTGTTTACTTAGTGTTCTGTTAATATCTGTTCTTCCTGGATGCCGCTGTGTAAGATTTCAAAGCAATTTCGCAGTTCTAGCTGGAATTCCTTTCTGCGTTCTTGCAGGCATGCAATGTTAATGATCTTCTTTGTGTTCCTGAAAAGCTTTCGTCTTTCTGTTTTCGTGTTTAGAATAAGCTTGCATCTTACCAGTCTGTGGTTGCTTCCTGTGTTGAAGTTGTTGAGAACAGTGCAGTCTTGGATCAAGTGCTTCCTATTTGCCAGAATGTAATCTATTTCACTAGTTGCTCCATTTGGGCTTTTCCAAGCCCATTTACGGTGGGGTTTCTTCTTGAAAAAGAAATTCATGACGTACAGTTGTTCGTACTCTGCAAATTCCACCAGTTTGTTTCCTCTTTCATTTCTTGTGCCATAACCATGACTACCAAGAAAATTTTCTCCTTTCTTTTTTTCTCCGATACGGGTGTTAAAGTCGCCCATAATGACTAAGATAATAGTTTCCTGTTTGGTTCATCTTGCTAACTTCCTCATAAAAGTCTTCGACTTCCTCATAAAAGTCTTCGACTTCCTCATAGAGTAGCTTGTGGTTGGCGCATAGGCCTGTATGATCTGTATCTTGTATCTTCTCGACAATTGGATGACCAATCTTGCAATTCTGTCGGAGACACTATCAAGCTCAATGATTTGATTCTTCCATTTTTTATGAATAAGGAATTCAACACCACTAACTCTTCTGTCGGTTGTTCCTCTGTGGTATAGTATGTGCCCACTGTTCAGCTCAATTTTATCTTCACCTTTTCTTCTTAGTTCGCAGAGTCCAATGATATCCCAGTTGATCCTAGCCAATTCTTCTTCTAGTTCTTGCAGACGACTCTCTGAGGAAAGGGAACGTCCGTTATAGATAGCCATTTGTATTATTTTATGTATAATTTTTTTTTAATTCATTTTTACACATTCCTATTTCCATTTAGTTTAATCTGATTACGTCACCCAGTTTAATTTTTAACCTTCTGATTGGCTGACGTAAATAACAGGTGACGTCAGCCAATCAGAAATCTCCATGAACTGTATCATTGTCACTAAATGTTTATCGTGTTTTTACATCATTTACTGTAAGAGCTGCTAGCCCATTTCTCTTGGGATTAAATGCTGAGAGTAGTTGGTTTTTAAACTAAAATGTTGTACTGTAAGGTCTCTTTAATTTGTTATTAAACACAGTACAGAGTTCTCATTACATCTTCACAGAGTTCTCATTATATTTGATAACAAAAAGTACCCGCATTTTTAATTCCTTTCACCCCAAAATCCAATTTACTAATTTGAATCAAATGATTCCCTACCTCTTTTGGATATTCTATTAACTAAAATTTACTCTAAAAGATGACTAGAACTCAAAATCTATTGTAAACTAACTGCTTTAGATAACTTATCCACTTTACATCTTGCCACCCTTGGTCCCACAAAATCGCTACCGTTTTCTCATCAACAGAATGCTAAAACTCCCTATAGATACCACCACATATATTAATTACCTCAAAATTATTACCATAATTTATGATTGATAAGGCCCAGCCTTACTATTAAAAAGTGAAAATATTTACCAGCTTTGAAGAAAAGTGAAAATATTTACCCGGCGCATTTTGGTAGAGGAGTGCGAGATTGGTTGAACATCAATTATACGGTTAGATGGATCGGTAGAGGTGGTCCAGTGGCTTGGCCTCCTTGGTCACCAGACCTCATCCCATTAGATTTTTTCTGTGGGGAACACTGAAGGAGGAGGACTACAGCAATCTGCCCACCACCAGAGATGAGCTCATTGCATCCATTCAAGCTTGTAGTTGTCCGAAGATGTAACCAGATTGTGGCAGCTACCAGCTCAGTTGTCCGAAGATGTAACCAGTTCATTGGAGCTGGGGGCAACCATTTTGACGGGCTTCCTCGACATTGATATGTTACTTTCTTCTTATTCTAATTCCTTGTATCATTTTAGTTTTGTTTTGTAGTTCAATGTGATGTTCTGTCAGTATGCAGAATGAAAGTGATCTGCACTCTCAAGTGTTTTATTTATTTGCTTTAACAACTCTACAAGAAAATAGACAAACATCGATATTTCGCACACAATCGAAACTAGATGTAATGTTTATAGGACATTTTTAGTTCCATTTGAACAATAAATGATGCTAAGCAATTATGCTGGGTTAGTTTGGGTCATCCTGTATACATTGAATGACCAATTTATTAGAAACACCCTGCTAATAGCGTGTTGCGCCTCCTTTAGCAGTGAGAACTGCCTGAATACTTGCTGGCATGGATTCAACAAGGTGTTGAAACTGTTGCGGAGGAAAGCAGACCAGGCTGACATCACAGCATCCTGTAATTGGTGCAGGTTGGACGGTAGTGTGGGAAGGCGTCGGATGGTTCTCTCCATTTCATCCCATAAATGCTCGATCGAGTTGAGATCAGGCGACGAGCTGGCCACTGAAGCAGGTGGAATTCTGCGTCATGTCTCTCAAACCAGTCCAAGACCATTCGAGCTTGGTGACAGGGAGCACTGTCCGGCTGAAATGTTTGTCACCACCAGGGAACACAGTCATCTTGAACGGGTGCACCTGATCGGCAACAATATTCAGGTAGTGTGTCACATTCAGGGATGTGTCTACGGATATCAGAGGACCCAGTGTGCCACTAGAGAAGACACCGCAGACCAGCACTCCTCCTCCACTCGCCCGTACTGGCCCGTACTGGCCGCCTGTTGTTAAACCCAGCTCGGAGCAAGGTGCATCACACCGTGTGCTCCGAAATGGGTTAGGATGCTCCCTCGTTGAACTGCGCTGCAATTTGTTGGGCTGTCCCTGTCCTGTTGCTGTGGATGATTCGTGCCAGTTGCTGTTGGTCTCGTTCATCCACGGCTCTGTTTCGTCCAAAGTTTGTGTTTGTTGGAGGTTGTTTTTTGGCATAACTGCCATTTATGGAATACCCTTGACACTGTCGCACAGGAAAACCTGAGGAGGTTCGCAGTTTGCGAAATGCTTAACTGCGCCAGTCGAGCTCCAACGATCATGCCTCGTTCAAAGTCGGTCAAATCCTAGGATTTACCCATATTCGGTCCACTTCTGCTCCTGGCTGCAACTTGTGATCCAATGCATTCCTTTTATACACTGCTTCGCCCTGTTCCACTGTTTGGGTGGGGTGTCACTGGGAGGCCGATCCATTTTGCGTAAGAGTAGTCTCTAATAAATTGGTCGTTCAGTGTATATCTACAAACTACAAACAGCAAGATAACATGAGTACTAAAGTCTGTCTCAAAAGTATAGAGACTTTGCATAAACTGTTATATGAGCACATCAGTAAATTTTTTGACCAAACCAAATAAAACACTATTTATTCACACTGTGAACATGATTATTACATATTTTCAAAAATAAATAGCTTTTCGTTTTTTTACAAAAAAATATTTTGAAATAATCAGTACAAAAAAGTGTCTCAAAAGCATAGAGACTCACCTAATTAAACAACAATGTTCAAGCCATGTTCAAATAACGTTACCATTGGACTTAATTACTTGAAACACTCTATCTTTCATTGATGAGATCAAGTTTTGAAGAAGACTTGGATCCAAATTAAACCAAACAATTTCGATTTCACTTTTCAATTCTGCAATGGAAGAGTACTGTCTACCATTTGCATAAATTTTGTGTGTCATCACTGCCCAAAGGTTCTCAATAGGATTCAAATCCGGACTTTTGGCTGGCCACTTCATCACATTGACATCCTGTGCTTCAAACCACTGGTTTGTTGACTGCGATTTGTGTATACTAGCATTGTCCTGCTGAAAAATGCCATTGTTCTCAACCAAAAAAGACATGAAAGGTACCAAGTGGTTTTCTAGGGTTTCTTGGTACTTTAAGGAGTTTTGTCTCCCAGTCAAAAATGCCAAACTGGTAGTCCCATTGAAGGAGAATCCACCCCACACCATCACACTTCCACCGCCTTGCTGGTTGCTATAAAAGGATTCTGGTTCCTTCCTCAAATCATGCCAGTAAAATGCATTTCCATCGGGACCATCCAGGTTCCACTTCTTTTCATCAGAAAAAATTACAGAAAGCCACTCATCTGTCCACGACATACGCTCCCGAGCCCATTCCAATCGAACTCTCTTGTGCTCCTTGGTTGGACGTGGTTTTGTCTTCTTCCTGGTGTAAGCAAGTACAGGATTTGCCTTAATACTTCTGTGTACAGTATCTATGGATATTTGTCCACCCAATTCATGTGGTATTTTCCGTAAGGAATTTGTACCAGTAGCAGCAAGCCGAAAAATCTGGCGCACATCTCGTTCAGTAGTGCTTGTTGGCCATCCTGTTCTCTTCTTAGCTTCACATATCCGTTTCTCTGCAATGATTTTGTGTACACCAGGCTTGGATCTTCCAATTTCAGCAGAAATTTCTCTAACTGTCTTGCCATTTGCTGTCAACCTCCAGATTACACTTACATTGTATTTCATCTTTAGAAATGTCTTTTCCACCATTGTCACTCTTTATTGTGCAGAAATTAAATACAAATTATAACTTACTTTATAATTTGGACTATTCCAAAGGGTCAATTTTATTTAAAACAGGTTATGACCATTCAGTTTGGAGGTGAGTCTCTATACTTTTGAGACACTTTTTTGTACTGATTATTTCAAAATATTTTTTTGTAAAAAAACGAAAAGCTATTTATTTTTGAAAATATGTAATAATCATGTTCACAGTGTGAATAAATAGTGTTTTATTTGGTATGGTCAAAAAATTTACTAATGTGCTAATATAACAGTTTTTGCAAAGTCTCTATACTTTTGAGACAGACTTTATAACATTTTATTTTTTTTTTTTTTCAAAATCATTTACGTAAAATACAAAATAATTGGCTTAACAGAGGGTACATCAATTGTAACAGAGGGGTGAATGGTAGGAATTTTATATGCTTAAATAGGCCCTCATAAATACAAACAACCACTACAGTAAAAAAGCATGTTCAAGCAGAACATTTCTGTTGTTTAAAGTTGGAGTAGGTAACATTTCTAAAATATCAGATCTGTTTTGAATCATAAAACACTGTAATCATACTTGAAAGTTCTCAACCTTCCAGACTGTTTCAAAAATGTAATGTGCAAGCTGCCAGTGTCTTTTTCAATGTCCGTTATTTGTCCAAGGAATTTGACATTTCGTTTTCTTCCTTGGACTTGAACAATCACAAAATTTCCAACAGTGATATAACTAGATGAGGTTGGGCTTTGATAATTTCTGCAACTTCATCATAGTTAGTTGAGATATCTTCGAAAGAAAATGGGACTCCTTCTTCAGTAGACATGCATGCATAAGAAATAAGGAAGTTTCCTCTTACTCTCACGCAGTGAATTCGACGTAGCTGTGGAATTCCTTTTATGTTTGAAACTCCTTCCTCAAATGTGCCAACACCCTTTACGATGACTTCATTTGGACAGTATAACTTCCACATTGCTGCAACCTGAATTGGCTGTAGCCAACTATAAGCAGCTCCACGAGGGACGACATGTAACCAATAGCGGCAACATCAGGAACACCACAACAAACATTTCGGACATCACAATGGTAAAGTGGAGTTGTGACATACATCACTTACAACCTGTTGTAAATTGTTCACTTACGTCAACTTGCATCATTTGGTGGAGGCATCCATTTTTCAGCCATGATGCCTCTGTACACGACCCTCTTCACTTCCAGTGCGCCCTTCCCATGGCTCATTATGAATAAATGCAAGTTGACTTTAATGGGGGCAAAAGTAATATTCAAACACAATGCATTTTGGGAAGGGAGCGACTGTGAGGAAAAAGAACTAGACGTAAACAATTATAAATCAGAACTGACTGTGAAAATGCAAATTACTGGAAATATTGCCAACGATGAGAGTGACGTACGCAGACGCAATAAAATTGACAAGCGAAACCAGGGTAGAAACTTGCGAAGCTTAAAAGTAGGTGACAAAGTTCTCCTTCTCCTAAAGGGTAAAGGCAAAAACAAGCTAGGACCCAAATATGGGGGCCCTTATCAAATGACATGTAAGTCAAACTCTGTCAATTATAAAATTCAGAATGTGAGCACATGGGAGCTACAAGTGGTCCATATTAACCAGTTAAAGGTTGCATTGGGGGAACATGCACTCTGGGGGAAACATATATAAAACCAGGACCAAGAGACCATCAATTTCCGTCAGTGAAGAGGATGATGACAAAGAGGATGAAGCTCCCATTGTCAAAGATGTCAATGGAGATCCAAACCTTCAGCTGGATGCGAATAGGAGAACCCCACATGAGGACCACCAGAACGGAGACAATCACAATCGGGATCAGGGATCGTATCAACTAAGACAACGAGCAAGAATCAACTATAAGCAGCTCCACGAGGGACGACATGTAACCAATAGCGGCAACATCAGGAACACCACAACAAACATTTCGGACATCACAATGGTAAAGTGGAGTTGTGACATACATCACTTACAACCTGTTGTAAATTGTTCACTTAACGCGCCTTCCACGTGGTCTGGAAATCCCACGTAATCGCATGGTGAATCAGCAGCGTTATGAGCGCTTACCGCTGGAAACTCCAGGGCGGCGCCACAGTCGAATCCAACAGCAGTCAATCACAAGTGAGATTGTGCGCAGTGGTGGGTGGGAGTTCTTGGCTGGGTATATAAGCAGGGTTCCTGGGGGAGGTGCAAGCATTCCTGAATCCAGCAGCAGTCCCGAGACGACAGCCTTCAGTTCCTACAAACGTCGGACCATGCTTCTCAGATATGCCTAACTCTTCGTCAGACCATACCTCTGGACCTGCCTAAATCTGTAAGTACCCTTTTGCCTTGTTATCTCCCATGCCACCCGCGACAATGTATGCACAGAGTCAGAGTATGACCTTGTGCCAGCCATTCTGAATCTCTCTCAAAGGAAGTACACAACGCTTTCTGCATTGGTTTATTATGTATCAATTCTAATTATGTTACGATTCAAATACCTTAATTTAATTTGTGCCTTCCTTTCTTGCTTTGTAAATTTCCTGATTGTTCTTTATAATTAAGCTAGCAAAGGTACCCGGCGTTGCCTAGCAAAGGTTACTACAATTGTAGGTAAACAGAACAATTTAAAAAAAATAAATTAAATTTTGCAATATCTTAAATGTAAACAGATCGAAACGCTTAGAATTAATACAGTAAAAATTCTTAATGAAAATTCGAAAAAAATTTTTTAAAGGCTCACAATGGTTGGTCCTCTCCAAGGATGCCACTGCTAGTCTAAATAATTTCTTAATCACATAATCTTATTTCAGATGTACACTTCATGTTGTTGCAATCCCCTTTCTTCTCTCGATGTCTTGATGAAAAACTTGGTCATTCATCACTGTGTAGTCTAGTTGGCCATTCTTCTCTTTACTTGTTTCCCATTTGCTCAATACAGCACAGAGCTAAAGCAGTGCTTCCTCTGTCGTCTTTCCACTCTTTCTCAATAGTCTGCTAACTCTCCATTATCTCCAGTTACTGATCATTTTTAAAGATTTTCAAGAAATTGTTAAGTACTAAGAAGTCTCTTTTCTAAGAAAAGCCTGAATACCAAGAATTCTTTGCATTGTTAGAAATTGAAACTTATCCATATTGCATCATCATTTCATGTTCATTGTTATAATTCTTGGAAAGATTGCTTTAACATTGCTATTGCTGAATTTTGTGCTGATTGTTATTGGTGAATTGCGTGTTGATACTATTGTTGATGTGAACACGATGGGCCTATTGTTGCACAAACTTTTCCTTGCATTGTTGGTCATGACATATATATTGTTAGTCCATGCTGTGTGTTTGTGAATTGCGTGCCAATACCATTTTTGATACCTATTGTTGTACAAACACTGCCTTGCATTGTTGGTCATGAGATATTTCTCATTAATATGCCTTGTCATAATCGTGAATATCGATCTTTTATCGATATTTATTATTTTTCCGAAATCTGAGGTAGACAGCGACCTTCCTCATGCTTTGAAGGTGAAGCATGCAAAATTTCATCAAGATCGGAATAAAACTGTAGATTTGTATAATAAACAAACCCACAAACATCCTTCTTTATATATATAGATTTATTATTTTTCCGAAATCTGAGGTAGACAGTGACCTTCCTCATGCTCTGAAGGTGAAGTATGAAAAATTTCATCAAGATCGGAACAAAACTGTGGATGTGTATAAAAAACAAACCCACAAACATCCTTCTTTATATATATAGAAGACCAGCAAAGGTACCCGGCGTTGCCCAGGATAATTACACTTGTAGGTAAACAGAACAATCTCAAAAAATTAAATTTCGCAATATCTTAAAAATAAACACATGAAAATGCTTAGAATTAATGAAGTAAAAATTGTTAATGAAAATTCGAAAAAAAAAAATTTGAAGGCTCACAATGGATGAACCTCTCCAATAATTTCTTACTCACGTAACCTTACTTCAGATGTACACTTGATGTTGTTGCAATTTCCACTCGTCTCTCGATGTGTTGAAGTAAAACTTGGCCATTCATCACTTTGTGTAGTCTAGCGGTCGCCGATTCTTCTATTCACTTGCTTCCGGTTTGCTCAATATAGCACGGAGCTAAAGGAGAGCTTCCTCTGTCATCTTTCCACTCTTTCTCAATAGTCTGCTAACTCTTTTATTATTTCCAGTTACTGATCATTTTTAAAGATTTTCAAGAAATTGTTAAGTATTTAGAACTCTCTCTTCTAAGAAAAACCTGAATAACTGGAATTCTATGCATTGTTACAAATTGAAATTTATCCACATTGCATCATCATTTTATGTTCATTGTTATAATTCTTGGAAAGGATTGCTTTATTATTGCATCATCATTTTGTGCTCATTGTTATTGGTGAATTGCATGTTGATACCATTGTTGATGCGAACACGAAGGGCCTATTGTTGGACAAACTTTTCCTTGCACTGTTAGTCATGAGATATCTGTTGCTGGTCCGAGTGTAGTGTGAATTGCGTGTTAACACCATTGCCTATTTATATATATAAAGTGGGATGTTTGTGGGTCTGTTTGTTTGTTTCTTTGTTTGTTTGTGGGTTTGTTTGTTTCTTATGCAAATCTACAGTTTTATTCCGATCTTGATGAAATTTTGCATACTTGACCTTCAAAGCATGAGGAAGGTCACTGTCTACCTCAGATTTTGGAAAAATAACAATTATTGATAAAAAATCGATATTCATGGTTATGGCATGGCATATTAATGAGAAATATCTCATGACCAACAATGCAAGGCAAAGTTTGTGCAACAATAGGTATCAACAATGGTATAAACACGCAATGCACAAATACTCTGCAAGGATCAACAATATATATATCTCATGACCAACAATGAAAGCCAAAGTTTGTGCAACAAATGACCCATTGTGTTCGCATCAACAATGGTATCAACGCGCAATTAACCAATAACAACGAGCACAGAATGATGTAATGTTAAAGCAATCTTTCCAAGAATTATAACAATGAACATAAAATGATGATGCAATATGGATAAGTTTCGATTTGTAACACGGCATAGAATTCCTGTTATTCAGGCTTTTCTTAGAAAAGAGAGTTCTCAGTACTTAACAATTTCTTCAAAATCTTTGAAAATGATCAGTAACTGGAGATAATGGAGAGTGAGCAGACTATTGAGAAAGAGTGGAAAGATGACAGAGGAAGCACTGCTGAGGAAGGTCGTTGTCTACCTCAGATCTCACTTGACTGTCAAAGCATGAGGAAGGTCGCTGTCTACCTCAGATTTCGGAAAAATAATAAATATCGATAAAAAAAATCGATATTTATGGTTATGGCAAAGCATATTAATGAGAAATATCTCATGACCAACAATGCAAAGCAAAGTTTGTGCAACAATAGGTATCAACAATGGTATCAACACGCAATTCACCAATAACAATGAGCACACAATGATGATGCAATGATAGAAAGTTCATTACAAAGAATTATAACAATGAACAAAAAATGATGATGCAATGATAGAACATTCGTTTCCAAGAAATCGTAACAATGAACAAGAAATGGATATAATAGATGGTATAGATAGGGCAGTCCCTCTCGATGAGACAAAGGAGATACACGTGTTGTTCTTCAGCTCCTTAACAAGCGTTCAGACGATTGGGAAAAGTGTGTATATGTTTCTTAATATGGCTTGCCATAATTATGAATATCCATTTTTTATCAATAATAATTTTTTTTTTTTTGAGATCTGAGGTAGACAGTGACCTTCCTCATGCTTTGAAGGTCAAGTATGCAAAATTTCATCAAGATCGGAATAAAACTGTAGATTTGCATAAGAAACAAACAAGCCCACAAACAAACCCACAAGCAAACATACTTCTTTATATATTACACTTGTAGGTAAACAGAACAACCTCAAAAAATTAAATTATAACTCCCAATTCGTTAAATAATAACTCAATCAATACAACACAGAGCAAAGGACTTATCCATTCTATGAAAAATACGAAAAACAGGAATTCTATTTGATATACCGTTTAGACTCAAGTTTTTCTTGCTCTGCACGTAGAAGCTCTTGCTCTATTCGAAACTTCCATTGATCAGATGTTTCAAATGCCTGTATAGCTTTTTCTATTTTAGCTGCAGAGTTCCTCGGACCAGCAACAGATATCTCATGACCAATAATGCAAGGCAAAATTTGTGCAACAATAGCCCCGTCGTGTTCTTAACAATGGTATCAACGCGCAATTATCAATAACAATGAGCACAAAATGATGATGCAATGACAAAGCAATCCTTTCCAAGAATTATAACAATGAACATAAAATGATGATGCAATAATGATAAAGTTTCAATTTGTAACAATGCATAGAATTCCTGTAATTCAGGTTTTTTCTTAGAAAAGAGAGTTCTTAGTACTTAACAATTTCTTGCAAACTTTTAAAACTGATCAGTAACTGGAGATAATGAAGAGTTAGCTGACTATTGAGAAAGAGTGAAATGACGACAGAGGAAGCACTCATTTAGCTCCGTGCTGTATTGAGCAAATGGGAAGCAAGTAAATAGAAGAATCGGCGACCGCTAGACTACACAAAGTGATGAGTAGCCAAATTTTGCTTCAACACATCGAGAGAAGAGTGGAAATTGCAACAACATCAAGTGTATATATGAAGTAAGATTACATGAGTAAGGAATTATTGGAGAGTTCCATCCTTTAAAATTTTTTTTTCGAATTTAAATTAATAATTTTTTATGTATTAATTCTCAGCATTTTCATGTGTTTATTTTTAAGATATTGCAAAATTTTATTTAATTTTTTGAGATTGTTCTGTTTACCTACAAGTGTAAATATCCCGGGCAACGACAAATAATTAAATTGCTCCATACTTAAGTCTCTGCCTGTGGATCTAATTATTTAAAATAAAATTTTAAAATAAATCTAGCTGGTTCTCATTGTTGATAGCTGTAGCTACAAAAAAAGTTATGCCTCTTATTTTTTTGTCGCTACTGTATTCTGCTTGTAGCAATATTACGCCTTTAACCAAAAAGACTTTTGCTCTAGCACTTTTTCCCCTCTCCATCCTGATTTCACTTCACGATGGTTCCATTTCAAGCGTATTTTCTTCAGGAATAATAACTAAGATCGATTATGAGGAGCATCCGAACCTAAAAGAACGAAAACGAAACTGGAAAAAAAAAAAAAAAGAAAATTATAAAAACAAAAACTGATAGATTTACTGGCAAGAATACTGACGATGTCAGAAGTAAAGTCACGAGTAATACTCCTAGAAACCTTTGTTAAACACACGTGCACAATGTTACCAACCCTTTCTTTGTTGTATGCTTTTGGAGTTGCTCGGGAGACTCTAGACGAAGCAGGCAGTTTTTTTTTGGAGAAGCCCAGCAAACATGGCACGTCATGGACGCTCGATCTTGAGAGCGAATTCGAATGCGTTCGACGAAAACCATCGCGCTTTATTTATCTCAAGAAGATGTCTATTCATTACTTGACTGATAAACGATGGAAAGCAAAAGCGATGCAAGAATATCTTGGATTTATGATATTCCACCTAAAGGATTTACTTACCGATTTACTTACCGAAAGCTACCACGATTGGAAGCAGAACGAGGACGTTATTAACGCATGACAGCGAGTAATGGAGAGATCGAACCACAAATGAAAAGGTTTTCCAAAGAGGACTATCTGGTAATGAGGGAAGTTAATGGGCCTAAGCTTAAGCGATAGACAGTACTACTTTCACCTTGTTGTTTTATATGTTTATTTAAATAGGCAATCCCATCCCTAAATGTTGGACGGCGAAACGATGTCGGCAGCCGAGAGTAGATAATTTATGATTGTGCGACTCGTAACCTTGATGTCTGCGATGTTTGTGAATCCCAAAACCAGATGTTTAGTACCATGGAACGTTCGTTTGGAGAAGTGAATTGCACCTTTTCTGCGAAGTACATGTATATTGGTATTCCGACTTTTACTAACATGATTAACACTTTAGGGTTTTCCCTCCTTTCCCTTTAGCAATTTACTTACCTTTATTGATGTCGGAACCCGCCAAGAGCCACGGAGCGAAACGATAATTTAGCGACGTTAGTTGATTGTTGTTCTTTAGCAATGAACTGAATGTTTTCAGAGGCAGGGACTGAACTTACCTGAAAGAAACCGACCAGGGACGCCCTGGAAAATGGACAAAAATATAAGGAAGAAAATGATGTGATTCCAAAAGAAATAATCTGGACTTATGAATGGTATGAGAGAGAGATTATCCGAAATTAAGATTTACCTTTCCTAACTCAGGAGTGAGACAAATGCATCTCCGGTAACCTACGGATTAATTATGGTTGCATAAATAGTTGACACTAAGAAAACAGACTGTAATAGTAAAACGATTTTGGACTGAAACTTACCTTATTTGGACTTACTTTAATCTTTGGGATTCGGAATGTTATCTAAGTTGAAGTTACCTTTTCCCTTTATTTTTTTTTGAGAAATCTGTTTAATATTTTTTTTTAAATTTCTGAATAACCGTAGGCGGAAAGGAGTTGCAACCTAGATTCAGCACGCACGGTGACCACGGAACAGTCTCGTTTACAAGAAGATTATATGGAAAGCAACCAAGTCTGAGATTCTGATGGTAATATTAATTAGAACTGAAATGTTATTAATGATTAGCGACACGCCAGAGTAAAAGATTAATAAATTGTTCCAAAGTTTTTGTTTAATAGAACGAAATAAAAGCCACAGTAATCAGAAGGCTGATGGAATAATGTTTATTTCACTGATAAAAAGAAAATATGATGAAAAGGCTGTAGAGTTTAACGCAGAAATATGAATTGCGATTATCTTAATTAATTTAAAGGGAAAGGCCGGGTTTCGGGAAACCACTCAGCTTCCGTAACAAAAATAAATGCTACCGTAGCGCACATAGTGACCCGGTTAATCGCTTTCAAAATAAGCCACCAGAGGCATCTCTTCTTTTGAAATTAAGGGAGTTATGGAAAAAAATTGTTTGGCCACTTAATACAAATTTTAAATACTGCTAAAGAGATGGCTGTTTTCCCTAGAGTTTTAAAAGGTTCTTATGTGATTCCCATTTATAAGAGCTCTGATGCTAAAAACATGTCAAATTATAGACCAATTATATTAACTTGTGACATATGTCAGTTATTTAAAAAACTTTTTTTTCTGAGATCCTTTGTATGGTT
>JAHWFO010089184.1:1790131-1814704 GCA_023313115.1 Rhysida immarginata
TGTCCACCTAAATACGTCATTAACAAAACAAACATTGAGTTTAAGGAAGAAGAACTCAATCTTATATCTAAAGGTTTAAAATTCTCTATCTGCAAAGGTCGCTTCGATAGAGAATTCAATATCGGACATGGGGGATTCAATAGTTATCCTTCTACACAACAACTATTTCGTGTGGGTCTCCCAACTTTTGGCGGACGACCCTTACTCTAAAATTGAAAAGGACCCACCGCCAAAATTAGTGAGAACGGTTAAGGCTGCACTGTCAAATTGCAAGAACCTAATCACTATCCCCCTAGCGCGACGTCTTTCCATCTCTAATCCGATAGTCCCAAAGCTATAAGCGCTCCCTAAGACACACAAACTGGGAAACCAGTTCCGACCAATAATATCTAATATCTCTGCACCTACTTATGAACTGGCCAAATTTCTAGCAGGTTACCTAGGTAGGTTAGACATTGATAGGTTAGACCTCTCCGTAAAAAACAGTGTGCACCTTGTTGAGAAATTGAAGGATCTTTGTTTGTCTGATAGCTGTATCTTGGTCTCGTTTGACGTCACATCCCTTTTTCCAAATTTACCTATTCAAGAGACTCTTACATACTGTATTGTTAGACAATAAGGTGGAGCACAATATGATCTCTGAAATAATTAGTCTCTGTAAGTTGTGTGTCAACAATAATTACTACCAGTACAGGGGAGAGTTTTATCACATGTCCACTGGGAGTTGCCTAAGCCCCATACTTTCAGAAATATTCATGAGGAAGTTTGAAGCAAACTCAGTTCCTCTGGTGCATATTTCCCTGAGGTCTGGTATTGATATGTGGATGACGTGTTCACGATTATCGACACCAACAAGATCGACCTACAGGTTTTCTTGGACCACATCAACAGTTTCTACCCGACCATACAATTCACAGTAGAAAGAGAGATAGAAGGCTCAATCCCCTTTTTGGACTTGAGAATTATACGTACCGACAGTAGGTTGGAATTCGACATTTACTGTAAACAGACACACACGGATGTCTATATACATAACTCCAACCACTGCTGGAGCCAAAAACTGGCTGCCTTCACCTTCCTGGTTGATAGGGCTTTAAATATCCCGTTATCCAAGAGCAGGTTTAACGCTGAGTTCAAACGCATTCAGGAAACAGCGGTCAACAATGGTTACAGACCTAAACTGGTAAGGATCTGGTCCATAGAAGGAAGTTTGTTAAACTTATCAGAGACTCCACAAAGCTCAGCAGCAGAGAAGATCCAAAATTTAGGGTACCGATTTCCTACAATAATGTGTTCAACACCAGACTACAACCAATCTTCAAAGAGGCAAATCTAGGCATAGCATACAAGAATCCCAACACATTAAGAAACTTACTTGGAAACCCCAAGGACAAGAGACCACAATTAATGCAATCGGGCATTTACGAGATAGTTTGCAGCCAGTGCCCAAAGGCCTACAGGTGAGCCACACCCAGGAATGTTACGACCAGATTCAAAAAACACACCGTCCATGCCAGACATAGCCAAACAAATGTTAGAAATGGCACATGACATACTATTGAAAGATTGCTGTCTGCTAAGACATGTAAGGAACAAGAATATGCTAGATGCAAACGAGACTTTAGAAATCTAGTTTTTTATAATAGTTTTTATAAATTTTTGTTATTAAGAATATGGATTTGTCTCATTGAAAGACATATGGATTGAATTTTACATGTCTTTCATTTAGTATAACAATTTTCATAAACATATCTTAATTTAATGATGCCATTTAATTCTGCACAAACTGATGATGTTGCGTGAAAAAGGACCCGGATACACTTCTGAACGGCAACTCAGGCCCCATCGGCGATTCTATCTTAATGAAATTGTTTAAATTTTCTGAATGATTTTATATGCTAATGATTCATTTTCTTGTGCTTTTCTGCATTGGTTGTATTTCTCTCTTATTGTTATAGCATTGTATAATTTTCCATCTTTATAGCTTTGTACAATTTTTTCATTTTTAGCTAATTTGGACAATTGCCCCAATTTTTTATGTAGCACTTAGCTCCTAGGGGTATTTCTCCTAGGCCTGCGCATTTAGTTTTGTTATCTCTGCAAGAGACGTCTTCTGTTTCCCCAATTGGCTGTTCAACTTGTCCATTGTTGGCTATTGGAGAATTGTTTACTCTCTTCGCTTATAAATATTTGGACCTGTTAATTTACCATTACACTTGCGTTGAATAATGATCTCAAGGAGATTGAAATACGTATACGCAGAATAAACATTTTTTGTGGACAAGAGGTTCTCCAGTTTCATTTTATTCCTGAACATCGAATATGTAATTAAATCGCTGAAGAGAGGATGTTTAAATCAATCATAGAGAATAAATAAATAAATAAATAAATAAATAAATAAATAAATAAATAAATAAATAAATAAACAAACAAACAAACAAATAAATAAATAAATAAATAAATAAATAAATAAATTTATTCTCTATGGAATCAATGCACAAGCGAAGATAGTGGAGAGAGCAATGGTTGTTGGAGTGGAGGGAAAGTGATAATTGTGCATGCACGGAGAGAAGATAGGTGAGCCAGCAGCATGTTTCCATTTTCAGCGTCAGTTTGGGTCGCTACTTCATTCTGATGGCTAGAAAAAGTTATTATTCCATCAATATTATTATATTAATCCAGAGAGGAAGAAATTTGCTATATGGGCTTAATGATTGTTTTAAAGATCATCCCATTCTATTTATTAATGGACTAAACAAAATGTTTAAGTACTAAACAAAACTCTACCTAAAAATGTATACCAGTAAATACATAAATAATTAGGTCCGATTACACCATATAACAAAATTTACTTTTTTCTTTGTTCCTGGGATATAACTGTTATTTCTGTATTTATTTAACCTAAATAATAATTACAGTAACGGTTAATTCTCTGAAACTTTGCTTTAGCAGTCAGGAGTTTGATATACCTGATATTTAGGTTTTAGCGGTTCATAAGAAAAGAGTTCATATAAAATAAAGCTACTTAGTACTCTACTTAGTTGGAAAGTTTAATAATAATAATAATAAAAAGAAAAAAACGAGGGGTTTTCTTCGTTAAAGAAATTAGATTTTTGACAAAAGTGTCCCCCCGGCCTTTTTTCAGAGCAGTTAATCTTGCAGGCCTGGGACACATTTTTGTCGAAAATATAATTTTCTTTGTGTTTTTGTACTTCGGTCTTTTAATTTTGTTTTCTTGGCATTTTTGCCTAATTAATTGTTTTGTTTTCTTGGGGATTAGTTTGAATTTCATTGTTAATTTAAAAATGTTCCATTTGTGGAAGGAGTGTGTGAATCCTGACCACAAAAGCAAAGTTTGAACAGTTTAGTTATTATTTTCCATCATTTTTAATTATATACTAATGGAATAAAATGAATACAACGCAGGAACAAAATTTGTGTAACACGGTATTATTATAATTGAAAATAAAAATTAATGCAGACCTTTGAAGTGTCACATTGACGGATGTGTAAACAAGATTAAACTCGAAGTCTAGAATGCTGCCACGACCCAAACTGATGCTGAAATCGGAAACATGCGAGCAGGCGACACTCCATTATTTGTGGCTGGATGAGCTGGCAACAACTGATGTCGGTAGTGTTCCTTGACACCCCCCCACCCCACCCCACTGCTAGCAGTAACGGGTGACAAGCTGTCGCTCGTGATTTTGTGATTTTTTATTTGCAGCGAGCCAAAGACTCTAAGATGGTCAAAATGATTATCATTATTACTGCCCCATTTCTACCTTACCTACTTTTTCTAAAATTTTTGAAAAATTATTCTTCCATTTTTCCAACTTCACATATACTGTAGTAATAACTTAATATCCACAACCCAGCATGGATTCTCTCCAAAACGTTGATACTGATACGGTTTGTTATGAGCTTATAGAATTCATCACTTATACAATGTCCAAAAACAAATTTGTAGTTTCTCAATTTCATGATTATTCTGAAGCTTTCGACTCAATAACCACTACACCTTTTAGAGTCTAAACTCTCTTCCTTATTTAACTTACCGTATAATCTCGCATGCGAATATAGGTCGCATCCCCAAATTTTGGTACGAAATTTCTTTCCTCTTAAATTTAAACCAGATCATCGTAACTAGTAATGCTAATTACATCACTTAAAGGTCGCAACAAACAAATTAAATGCCATCTTGAAACAAGTTTAATTACATATAAAATATCAAAACTCTTCAAAATTCATCCACAATGTCACCAAAAAGTTCACTTATGACCACAAAAAGGGGGGGGAGAGGTCAAGTAATGAGTCAAAATAATTTTTACTGCTTCTCAGATCATAAAAAGTGGAAAACGTCACGAGTTCATTACAGAGAAGTGAAAAAAGTGGATCAAGTTCCATTGCAGGGAAGAGGGAGATTGGCTTATTGATGGTCTCTGATAACACCTCCTAGAAAGAAAGCCTTGCACTGAAATTTTTTCATTGTTATATGATCATAGGAAGTCATAATTTGGGGCTTATTATTGGTTGAAATAAGATTAACAATGCCTTTTTATGATGATTTAACAATATATGAATTTTCAGTGCACAGGCTTTCCTTTTAGATGGTATTGTCTCTGATGGCTGTGCTCATTAATTTATTCAAAATGGCAGCATGCGAAGTGAGCAATATTTAAACCTCCGTCGAAGTTAGTTTCCTTAATATTATTTAAGAACTCCATTTAATTAAAAGAAATAGAAATAAAAATAAAAATAAATAATAAAAACAATTGAATAAAAGTCACCCATTGGAGAAATACAAAGGTTGAAATGAACAAAACACAGATGAAATGAAGGTCTTTGGGGACCTTATGTAGAAGAAACACAGATGAAAAGAAGGTCGTGTGGAGAAACACAGGAAGAAACACAGTAACAGGAGAAGAAGATCTATGATGAAAGTAGAAACGTAGATGACAAAAATGAAATGTATTTAAAAAACGTTTTCGGGATTTTCATCCCATCTTCAGTTTATAAACATTTTGAATAAAATTTCAGTTAAACCATAATAATAGAAGATATAATAATAAAAAAAAAACAATGAAATTCAAAACAACGTGTGATATTAAAACTGAGGAGATATTGTTATTAGTTTGATTGTTGGGATAAAAATCCCAAAAACGTTTTTTAAATACATTTCAATTTTATCATCTACGTTTCTATGGATCATCGAACTTTCATCATAGATCTTCTTCTCCTGTTACTATGTTTAGTGTAACATTTCTCCACAAGACCTTTGTTTCATCTGTGTTTCATTCATTTCAATCTTTGCGTTTCTCCACTGGGTGACTTTTATATAATTGTTTTTATTATTTATTTTTATTTATATTTCTTTTAATTAAATGGAGTTCTTATTTTTTAATTAATATACTTTATTACAACTCCTACTATTTATATAATTACTATTTATTGATATTTACAAATATCCAAAGATTTTTTATAGGTGATTACTGTTAACAATAATAAACAGAATTTAATAAAATTTAAATGAGGATATTACAACGAGATTAATATAATTAGAGTGGAAATAACGACGCCATATTTGAAGCGAATTGAGGTAAAAACTTGAAATATGATGCGAAGTCACAATACGAAGTATAAACATTCGGTTTATTACAATCATATTTATCATGATGTTGTATGCAGGAAATAAATATAAAAGGAAAATAATAATTCTCTGTGAAATTTATTCTATTTATTAGGAGCTTTAGCATAAAAGCTACTTATAAGAATGCGCCCCCTTGGTCTGTACGTTTATCCGGCCGGCAGTCCGCCCGGCCGTCCGCCGATTGCACGATAATTTGAAAACGGATTAACTCTTTTAAATTCTGTTTTCAGAAATATGACCATCAAAGTCTTAGCTCGGCCGTATCAACTTTTCAGAATTTTTCGTAGACCCCTTCAAGTCGAATTCACGTGCTAAAACAGTGAGTGTAAAGATTACCAAGCTAATGGCATGTCATATAACAATCGATTTATCAAGAAGGAATACATTGTTACTTTCTGTTCATCTTTTAAGCATTATTGACATCGGCACGCGCACGTGAAATTGCTTTGTCGATGCACGATTGCTCAAGTGCTCATAATCTATATTCAGTTGCGAAAGAATAGAGATAATTATTGTTTTATAATGGCTTAACTGTGTACCCCTTCATAACTTCTACATTTTTTGAGGTAGAAGGTTGAAATTCGGAATGTAGCTTCCAAGGGGTATGTCCATCTGCACTATTTAGTTTGGTATTGATTGGTACACTGGAATCGGAAATACGGGGGTGGGATTGAGATAGGATGACAACATGTCTATGTGCTATTTAGGTACGTAAAGGCGTGAAATTCGGTATCCAAATTCCTCTAGGCAAGAGCTACAATACTATGAAGTTTAGGCCCAGGTGTTCCATTGGGGTCGGATTTGCGGGGGTGGTAGTCACGTGGTCTTTAGAACTATGCCAACATATGGCTTGTGATATATCATACGTTCGGAAATGATAAGGAAAGAAATACGAGCTTTTTTACATTTTCTACATATTACGTTCGAGAAAATTAATTTTTGATTAAAAAATTTGGGGAGAGGTAAAAAGTGCAGATAAAGGGGTAAAAATAGATGACTTCAGGATCTGCTACTTGCTTTACCCTACTCGGGGGGAGGGGAGAGGGGATTAATTTTTTTAATAAATGTGTAAATGTATTTCTCCTTCAGTGCTAAAGCTCCTCCTTGGAATGTTTACAAGATTTTATTACAATATTATATACAGAAATAAGAGAAAATAATTATAATTATTATTGAATAACTCATGAATGGTATATGAGGGTTTTATCCTACTCCATATCTCAGCTGTTCAAATTATTGATGAAAAAGAAAAATTTTCTTTCCTATTTTTCATCAAATAATTATTTCTTTGGGTTCTAAAGGGAAATGTACATTCTGCTCTCGGAATTATTTATTTTACATTATTAAGTAGCGGAAGAATGGAGCTACTTATTGGTTTCACAATGTCTGTCTGTCCGTCCCCTTCATTATTTCCACATTTTTTGAGGTAGAAGGTTGAAATTCGGAATGTAGCTTACTATAGGCATGTGCATCTTCACTGTTTAGTTTGGTTTAGATTAGCCCACTGGGGCCGGAGTTTCGGGGTTGGAAATTAGAGGGGAGCAAAAGGTCTACGTGTCTTACATCATATTTGGAGGTCATCTCCAGTTTATATTTAATTATTTGTCTACGTGTATTTATGCATATAAAGGAGTGAAATTTGGAATGCAGATTCCTCTAAGATCTCCATTACTATGAAGTTTGGGCCAAATTGTCCCAATGGGGTCGGAGTTGTGGGGATGGCAGTTACTTGGTCTTTAGAACTATGGCAACATATCGCATGTTATATATCATTCGATCAGAAATGATCAGAAACGAAAGAGAAAATCAATTTTCTATTTAAAAAGTGAGGAGGGAGGAGGTTAAAACGTGAAATAAAAGGGAAAAAATAGATGATCTCAGGGGTTTCGCTACTTTCCTATACCTTCCTCGGGAGGATTAATTTCTTGTTATGATATAGTGGCAACGTAAGTATATACAGTATTCACTTTTTAAACAAATGTACAATCGAAATTTTGCTCTCGGGGTGAGAAGAGTATAAATGCTATTGATATATGTGTATTTTAGTATACCAAGGCTCATACTGATTGAGGATTCGTTAATACTTAGGGAAAATGAAGATAAAACAAAGAAATGCTAACGCACTAGCACCATATACCGTATTTTTGCGAATATCCCCCGCGGGTTATACACTTTTTTACATCTGCGGGAGGGCGGTGCGGGGTATCTAGGCTTGCGGGGTTTCCAAAATATTTTTTACATGAATGATGTGTGAGATGGAAACCAAGAACAAGTTGAACTAGAAGTGTAATAATGCAATCTAGAAACTGTTTCAATAGAATGATTCCAATGAGTGAACTGCTATCTTCCAAACAAACACCCCTTTATATATTAAACTATGAGGGCCAGAAGGGCTGTGATTGGTTGCCAATAGAAGCCAGGAAATATGAGCCAATTAAAATAAGGATAGGTAACGATATCTTCATGATTTATGATTTTTATAGAAACAGGATATTTTAATTACAAAAAAGTATAAAAATACAACTTCCTAAAGTAAGTCGATTGTCGAAGTAAATATAAATTAAAGGTATTTAGGGATCAAAGATATTGAATATTTATTTTAAGTGAACAACACATTGTATATTACATTCAGAAATAAAATTATTTTTAACATTAAAAATACTGTATTTTATAAATACAAAGGTTTTTCGTATCAAATATACAATTATATAGTAAAGAATTGTTGGCAAAAACAATATAAAGGAAAGCAAACGTCTTCACGTAAATAATAGAAAAGATTTAAAAGGTTTAATTTTAAGCTTTAAACAAAGTTTCATAACAGAGTAAATAAAGAATGGTCTATGAAGATTTTTACATGCCAAACAACAGATGTTTAAATTATTGATTAAAATAGGAAAGAGATCCAGGCTGTGGAATTTTCTTTCCTATTTTCATCAGTTCTTAAAGCAATAAACAACACATTGTGTATTGCATTGAGGCTTAAAATTAAAAACTTAAAATTCCGATTCATTATCGCACGATTCTTCAAAAAGTTTAATACAGTACAGATGGTGGTTTATTAAAATAAAATAATAATAAAAGGTCATTTTATTTTGAAAAAGGTAAAAATACCGTTACAGTAGTTTACATGAATTTTTATTTTATGTTCATTTTTCGAAATTATTACAGTACATATGGTGTATTAATGCATTAAATGCTGTTATATATTTTCATTTGAAATTTAAAAAACGTTCTTGGACAATTTCAGGAGATATGGCGTCGCCATTTTGTTTATGAGAATTCAAAGAGAGTATGTCTACCTTCAGGATAATTCTCTAATACTCGAATTGCCTTTAGAGAGTTATCCTTTTTGCTTTGATAAAGGATAGTCTCTATCCGAAAAGTCAGCTTTTTATTTGATTTTATATTTCTAGTTTTATTTTGATTTTACTCATTATTTATCAATTATTTTGTTAATTGTTAATTATTATTTTATTTTTCATTTTTATTTAATAACTATTAGTTTATGAGAATTCACTTTTACATTAGCTTTTGGAAAGGAAAAATGAGAAAAAAATTAGGAATTAATGTACTGTATATTGTATATACTACATAATGTACTGTAATATGCAAGTATATTAAGTATTATATGCTAATTTCGTTTGAAATTCGTCATATCGAAGTTGTTTGATCCCCCCCCAGTTAGGTTATGGCAACAGAAAATTGGATGGGAGATAGATTTTACAGTAAATCAATTAAACAGTATATACAATGTACACTTCATTATGCAGTACATTATATGCTGTGATGTATGCATGTAATTTCTCAAAAATGCATTTACATTAAAGTTGAATTTTCAAAATTATTATAGTACATGGGATCCGGTCATTTGCCCCAACGACATTTTCGACCAGGAAAGTTCTATCTCCTGAAATTGTCCAAGAACGTTTATTAAACTTCAAATGAATATTTATTACAGTACTTTAATTCATGAATGCATAATTTGTAATGTAATAATTTCAAAAAATGAACTTACGATAAAAATTCATGTAAAATACTGTAACTATATTTTTGGCTTTTTCAAAATGAAATGACCTTTTATTATTTTTTTAATAATGTAAAAATCCTCTAGATAATCTGGATCTTTAGAATTTAAAACTTAAAAATCCGATTCATTATCACATGTTTCTTCAAAAAGTTTCTTAATACTGTACAGATGGTAGTATATAAAGAATAATTAATAATAGTCATTTCATTTTGAAAAGGACAAATATACAGTTAGAGTAGTTTACATGAATTTTTAATGTATGTTTAATTTTAGAAATTATTACAGTACATAATATATATTTATGAATTAAAGTACTGTAATAAATATTCATTTGAAGTTTAATAAACGTTCTTGGACAATTTCAGGAGATAGAACTTGACTACTTAGGAGATAATTATTTTGTTCTTTTTTTATTAATAATTATATCAAATTTAATTTTTAAAATTAAAAAAAAGAAATTGCCACATACATCATCATCATCATTATTATTATTATTGTATAGAATTTTAAATAAATAAATAAATAAAAATTGTTTTACATTGTTACATTATTAATATTGATCAAACTTATAAAAGGAAAAAACTCAATCAGTGCTTTTACTCTGGGGGTTTTTCTCTCCCTTGCACTTTAAGGCTGGGGGTTTTGTGGCTGGGGGTTTTCTGTGGTGGGGGTTTTGAGTGGATCCTGAACTTTCCTGGTCGAAAATGTCGTTGGGGCAAATGACTGGATCCTATGTACTATAATAATTTCGAAAATTCAACTTTAATGTAAATGCATTTTTGAGAAACTACAAGCATACATCACAGTATATAATGTACTGTATAATGAACTGTACATTGTATATACCGTTTAATTGATTTACTGTAAAATCCATCTCCCATCCAATTTTCTGTTGCCATAACCTAACTGGGGGGGGGGGTTCAAACGAACTTCGATCTGACGAATTTTAAACGAAATTAGCATATAATACTTAATATACTTGCATATTACAGTATATTATATTTTTTTCTCATTTTTTCGTCTTCAAAAGCTAATGTAAAAGTGAATTCTCAAAAACAAGATGGCGATGCCATATCTCCTAAAATTGTCCAAGAGCATTTTTTAAAGTTCAAATGAATATTTATTACAGTACTTAATGCATGAATACATAATATATACTGTAATAATTTCGAAAAATGAACATAAAATAAAAATCCATGTAACTACTGTAACTGTATTTTTGCCTTTTTCAAAATGAAATGACCTTTTATTATTATTTTTTTTTAATAAACCACCATCTGTACTGTATTAAGAAACTTTTTGAAGAATCGTACGATAATGAATCGGAATTTTAAGTTTTTAATTTTAAGCCTCAATGCAATACACAATGTGTTGTTCATTGCTTTAAGAACTGATGAAATTAGGAAAGAAAATTCCACAGCCTGGATCTCTTTCCTATTTCAATCAATAATTTAAACATCTGTGATTTGGCATGTAAAAATCCTCATAGACCATTATTTATTTACTCTGTTATGAAACTTTGTTTAAAGCTTAATATTAAAGCTTTTAAATCCTTTTTATTATTTACGTGAAGACGTTTGCTTTCCTTTATATTGTTTTTGCTAACAATTCTTTACTACATCAGGGCTTGAAATTCAAATTTTTCATGGAGGGGATCCTCCCCTCCTATATTTGCAAATGGAGGGGAGTTGAACTGTTTGGGAGGGAGACATTAAATTATAGGTTATACAAGTGATTTTTCAAAATATTTTAATTTAAGTTTTGTACATTAATTATAAATGTGTTAAAAATAATAAAATACCAAAAACTCAGTCATAAGATAAATGTATTAAATTCTTATATTTCAATAAACTAAAAATTAAATAGTCATAATGTGAGGTTCTTCTGCACCGTAGCTATTAACATAATGGATTGTGATCTTGCAGTACAGCATGTTTGGTAAAAAATAGATAACCAACCAGTTTCGACTTTTATTCCTGCCTTCATCTATATAATCCGTTACGTTATACAATATTAAATACCACTAAAATATATAAAAATGGATTTTAAAGTGTCTTGATATTCAGCAATCTCTGGACACGATTTTGAAGTAACATATGAGCTACACAATAAATTCCTATTTTTCTCTTGACGATACCGCAACGGTGACGATTGGAACTAGCGAAATTTCATTGGTTCAAAAGTTAAATCTCCATGAAAAAATTCACCAATAATGACTGACGACAAATTAAACCCATAATCTAATGATTTATGGACGGAAAAGATTCGTATCCAAAACTTGTATTGTAAGATATAAAGAAAAAAAAATAACATTATCTTTAAATCTTAATAAAATCATAACATTTAATATGATTAAATTTCACGGGCGGGGAAACTCCTCTCCTCAAAGTTTTCTTGGGCGAGATTTTAAAATTTTGAGTGAGAATCCCGCCATCCCGCCCTGAATTTCAAGCCCTGTACATAATTGTATATTTGATACGAAAAACTTTGTGAAATAAGGGGAACTTTTGTATTTATAAAATACAGTATTTTTAATATTAAATAATAATAAAAATAATTTTATTTCTGAATGCAGTATACAATGTGTTGTTTATATAAAATAAATATTAAAATATCTTTGATTCCTAAATACCTTTAATTTATATCCCATGTGGTTGCATGTCGGTGCATATCTTGAAAGTTTGGCAAAAAGTGTGCACGAATGTGTAAATCCACCAATTTGGGTGCATGTCGGTGCAAATCTTGAAAGTTTACTTTATGAAGTTGTATCTTTACATTTTTTTGTAATTAAAATATCCAGTTACTATAAAAATCATAAATCATGAAGATATCTTTACTATCATGACTGCGTTTCTATTGGCTCATGTTTCCTGGCTTCTAATAACAATCAATCACAGCCTTTATAGGGCTCATTGTTTACATATATAAAGAGATGCTAGTTTGCTTTCATTATCAGTTGCTTATTTCAATCTCCTGGATTCATCTGCTAACTTTTGTGATGAATTTCCTGCTCGATTTTTCTTTTCCTGCAAAATGAACTCTTCTTCCATTTCTCATTTTTTAAGTCTTGGAACTTTTTATACTGCCAATACAATTTTTATGAATTTTAATTGAGTTTCGTGTTTGAAATAATTAACTAAACTTATTAATTTTCTGCTTTATGTAATATTAACTAGAAGTGTTTTGAGCCCTGCATATTGGATATCCCACGGGGTATGCAGGGGTGCGGGGTTTCCAAAATATTTTTTACATAAAAGTGGAATTCCGCAGGGTATCTAGGGGTGAGGGGTATACAGGGGTGCGGGATATATTCGCGAAAATACGGTACTTTCAATATAATTTCTTATGGAAATTCCGATTTATCCGTCGCTTAAACGTTGGTTATCCGGCCCGCTACACTAAAGAACCTGGCTGAAGATGTCAATTTACTGTGTCCGGATAACCGACTTTTTAGCGACGGATAAATCGGAGTGTGCATAAGAAATTATACAGAAAATGTATGGTGCTAGCACGTTAACATGTGTTAAGTTTTATCTTTATTTCCATTAAGTATTAACGGCTAATCTAATCAGGAAATCAGGATACAGGCTATAATGAACAAGATAGGCAGCCAGAAGGCTAGGCCTAATTACTTGTGAAAGGTGATATCCGATTGTTTTTCTCTCTTATTCGAACAACTGAACACCGAGCAAGCATAAAGCATCCTCGTAAATGTCACTATATTGCTAAATAATAAGAAAAAGCTAGAAAAAAATCCAAAAAAAGGAAATGCATCTTATTAGCTACAGCTTGCATACGTCTTATACCTCAACCATAGCCTGCAATGATAAGAGATTGTAGGCGATGCCTCAACTGTCATGGCTGACGCCAGTTACTTCGACTTCATAGTGGTGGCGCTGATGATACGTTTATTTCCACTCTAATTATATTAATCTCGTTGGGATATTACAGCAAAAATGGAAGTGTTTGTTAATTTATTCAAAATGGCGGCATGAGAAGTGAAATTGTGTTTATATCTCCATCGAAGTTAGTTTTCTCCATATTATTCAGTGATATTTTCAAATATCCAAAGATAAATAATTTTCTATTGGTGTTACTGTTAACAATAATAAATAAAAATATTAATTTAATAAAATTTAAGTGGAATATAATAACACCTTGTTTGTTATTCAATCAAACATGTAAAATGCTGGTAACGAAACAAACGATATAAACATGTATTTTTGGCTAGGCTCGAGTAAAGGTCGCACTCCAGTCTTTCCACTCAAAATTGGGTGGAATATACTTATACTCGAGAATATACGGTATGTGGTCCTCCCCTCCATTGGCTTGTTGATTTTCTAAGTGAGTAATCTTATTACGTAACCTTGCATGAAATCACTTAGGCAACACTAGAACATAATGTTGATGTTTCGCAGGGTTCAATTCTTTCTCCACTTTTATTCAATACTATCAAAGGTACCCGGCATTGCCTGGGATAGTTACACATGTCGGTAAGCAGAACAATCTCAAAAAAATTAAATTAAATTTTGCAGTTTCTTAAAAGTAAACACATGAAAATGCTTAGAATTAATACAGTGAATATTCTTATGAAAAATCGAAAAAAAAATTTTTAAGGCTCACAATGGCTGGACCTCTCCAAGGATGCCACTGCTAGTCTAAATAATTTCTTACTCACGTAACCTTACTTCAGATGTACACTTGATGTTGTTGCAATTTCCACTCGTCTCTCTATGTGTTGAAGTAAAACTTGGCCATTCATCACTTTGTGTTGATTAGCGGTTGCCGATTCTTCTATTTACTTGCTTCCCATTTGCTCAATACAGCACGGAGCTAAAGGAGTGCTTCCTCTGTCGTCTTTCCACTCTTTCTCAATAGTCTGCTAACTCTCCATTCTCTCCAAGTTACTGATCATTTTTAAAGATTTTCAAGAAATTGTTAAATACTAAGAACTCTCTTTTCTAAGAAAAGCCTGAATAACAGAAATTCTATGCATTGTTACAAATTGAAACTTATCCATATTGCATCATCATTTTATGTTCATTGTTATTGATGAATTACGCATTAATACCATTGTTGATGCGAACACGATGGGCCTACTGTTGCACAAACGTTGCCTTGCATTGTTGGTCATGAGATATATATTGTTGGTCGATGCAGTGTGTTTGTGAATTGCGTGCTGATACCATTGTTGATACCTATTGTTGTACAAACTTTGTCTTGCATTGATGGTCATGAGATATTTATCATTAATATGCCCTGCCATAACCATGAATATCGATTTTTTATCAATAATAATTATTTTTTCAAAATCTAAGGTAGACAGTGACCTTCCTCATGCTTTGAAGGTCATGTATGCGAAATTTTATCAAGGACGGAATAAAACTGTAGATTTGTATAAAAAACAACCAAACAAACCCACAAACAAACATCCTTCTTTATAAATATAGATAGATTTTTTTGAAATATTTAACTTATTTAACTTTGAACTCATCTCAGAGAAAAAAATAAGTTTCTTACAATTAAATTCAGACATGAAGTTGAGATCGATGGATGCCTTCCTGTTCTAGATTTAAACAATATTATTTGCAATTTTTTCAATAATTTTATTCACAATTATCTGTATAATTTATTTCTTTATTTATTACTAGCAGAGATAGCCAGCGCTGGCTGGGATAATTACTGTTGTACATAATGAGAACAATCTCAAAAACTGAAATTATAACTGCCAATTGGTTAAATAATAACTCAATCAATATAACACAGAGCAAAGGGACTATCCATTCTTCGTAAAATTACAAAAAACAGAAGTCTAGGTAATATACATGGAGTTTATCTTGAGTTGCCTCACCACTGCGGAGCATCACCAGATACTTTAGACTCAAGTTTTTCTTGCCCTTGACGTAGAAGCTCTTATACCCTCTTGCTCTATTTAGAACTCCCATTGTTCAGATGTTTCAAATGTCTGTATAGCTTTTCCTGTTTTAGTTGCAGAGTTTCTCTGACAAATACTTGCTCTATATCTTTTCTTTCCAGACACACAAATTTTTGCCAGTCATCAGGACGTTTGATAGGGAGCTCAAGGGAGATTTACATGACTCCTTTACTCATCAATACACGCTGCCTTATTCAAGTTCTGTCACTGCATCATCACTTTATGCTCATTCTTTGAAACGAATGTTCAGTCATCTCTTTATCAGCATCTGAGTTTACAAAATATACACATTCCCACAGAATATAGCCAAAATATACACATTCCCACATTTTTATGAAATGTTTGGATCACCAAATAAGCTAGGTGATAACGCCCACGTGGCTCGGACATTTTGTTTGGATTAAATTTTGAAATATCTTAAAAATTAACACATGTAAACGCTTAAAAATAATACAGTAAAAATTCTTAATCAAAATTCGTAAAAAAATTATTTCAATGGCTCAGAATGGATGGAGCACTCCAAGGATGCCACTGCTAGTCTAAATAATTTCTTACTCACGTAATCTTACTTTAGATGTACACTTGATGTTGCAAATTACTTTTTTCTCTCAATTTTCTGAAGCAAAACTTGGCCATTCATCACTTTGTGTAGTCTAGTGATCGCCGATTTTACTATTTACTTGCTTACCATTTTCTCAATACAGCACGGAGCTAAAGGAGTGCATCCTCTGTCGTCTTTCCGCTCTTTCTCAATAGCCTGCAAACTCTCCATTATCTCCATTTACTGGTCATTTTTAAAGATTTTCAAAAAATTGTTAGGTACTAAAAACTCCTTTCTAAGAAAAGCCTGAATTACAGGAATTCTATGCACTGATTACAATTCAAACTTATCTATATTGCACAAACTTTGCCTTGCATCGTTGGTCATGAGATATATATTGTTAATCCTTGCAGAGTGTTTGTGAATTGCGTGTTGATACCATTGTTGATAACTATTGTTGCAGTAACTTTGTCTTGCATTGTTGGTCATGAGATATATATGGTCGGTCCGTGCAGGGAATTTGTGAATTGTGTGTTGATACCATAGTTGCTACGTATTGTTGCAAAAACTTTGTCTTCCTTTGTTCGTCATGAGATATTTCTCATTAATATGCCTTGCCATAACCATGAATATCGATTTTTTATGAATATTTATTATTTTTCCGAAATCTGAGGTAGACAGTGATCTTCCTCATGCTTTGAAGGTCAAGTATGCAAAATTTCATTAAGATCGGAATAAAAGTGTAGATTTGTATAAAAAACAAACAAACCCACAAACAAACATCCTTCTTTAAATATATAGAAGACTAGAAGAGGTACCCGGCGTTGCCCGGGATAATTACACTTGCACAAACTTTTCCTTTCATTGTTAGTCATGAGATATTGATTGTTGATCCCTGCCTTGTGTTGGTGCATTGCGTGTTGATACCATTGTTGATACCTATTGTTGCACAAACTTTGCCTTGCATTGTTGGTCATGAGATATTTCTCATTAATATGCCCTGCCATAACCATGAATATCGATTTTTTATCGATAATTATTATTTTTCCGAAATCTGAGGTAGACAGTGACCTTCCTCATGCTTTGAAGGTCATGTATGCGAAATTTCATTAAGATCGGAATAAAACTGTAGATTTGTATAAAAAACGTACAGACAAACAGACCCACCCACAAACATCCTTCTTTATATATATAGAAGACTAGCAGAGGACCCGGCGTTGCCCGGGAAAAATTACGCTTGTAGGTAAACAGAACAACCTCAAAAAGCTAAATTAAACCTCCAAACTGGTTAAATAATAACTCAATCACTACAATATAGAGCGAAGGGACTACACATTCTAAGAAATATCCGAAAGACAGGAATTTACCTCTTCACTGTAAAAATCCATTCTAGCTTGATATACCGGGTCTTGATTTACCGAAAAAAAAATTTTTGAAAGGCTCACAATGGATGGACCTCTCCAAGGATGCCTTCTAGTCTAAATAATTTTTTACTCACAGAATCCTTTTTTATATGTACACTTGATGTTGTTGAAGTTTCCTTTCTTCTTTCGATGTCGTGAAGCAAAAAGTGCCCATTCATCACTTTGTGTAGTCTAGCGGTCACCGGTTCTTCTATTTACTTGCTTACCATTTGCTCAATATTGCATGGAGCTAAAGGAGCGCTTCCTCTATCGTCTTTCACTGTTTCTTAATAGTCTGCTAATTCATTATCTCTAGTTACTGATCATTTTTAAAGATTTTCAAGAAATTGTTAAGTACTAAGAATTCTCTTTTCTAAGAAAATCTTGAATAACAGAATTCTATGCACTGAATTCTGTATTGCACAAACTTTGCCTTGCATTGTTGGTCATGAGATATCTGTTGCTGGTCCGTGTAGAGTGTTTGTGAATTGCGTGTTGATTACAATAGTTAATACTTATTGTTGCAAAAACTTTGTCTTGCATTGTTGGTCATGAGATATTTCCCATTAATATGCCCTGCCATAACCACGAATATCGATTTTTTATCAATAATTATTATTTTTTCGAAATCTGAGGTAGACAGTGACCTTTCTCATGCTTTGAAGGTCATGTATGCGAAATTTTTTCAAGATCGGAATAAAAGTGTAGATTTGTATAAAAAACAAACAAACCCACAAACAAACATCCTTCTTTATATATATAGAAAGATTATAATTTTTGTTTTATTTTAATCGTGTTAAATTCCACTGTTCCCTTATATTAGTCATTTAAGCTACCAATCATATGCGCCCATGCATCAACAACGCGCTTTTGTATTGAAAACCAATCATGTAGTAGATATTTTTAGAGAGATTTCGTGTTATGTAATCATTGTTATTGATAAAGCGGCTGGCAAGTCTTTCATATGTACCCTTGATAAAGCCTGGAATAAACGGCAAAACCAGTCGGGAAATAGTGTGTTTTCTTCGCATATGTACTGTAAGGCTTCCATAAACTTCATTAAGAAGGACAGTACAGTGAACCATATTTTTTATAATATTATTAGAGTTAATGATATTTTAGTGTTCAACATTTATCAAAAACCCACCAACAATCATCGCTATATTATGAATTTCGTTCGTTCGCTGTACTTGCCATAAACATGCCTTCTATGCTGTGATCTACTGTCTTTTAAATGTTCCTCTATCTGACAACAGACCCAAACTGAATTGATTACTATTAAATCTATAGCAAGGTTGAATGACTTATCCGATAACACTGTTGACAACTTTCTACGTAGGCATAATTTTCTGATAAGTAGAAAGGATTCCACGAAATTAACTTCAGAGACCAAAAGCCCTAAATTTATTTGTATTGCTTATGATCTGCAAATAACTAAGGGACTGAAGAAGATTTTTAGCGCTTGCAATTTAAAGATTGCATTCAAAAGTGGGAGTATGTACCTTGAAAGCACTCTTAGGAAATCTAAAAGATGCTATCCCCCCTCTGGAAGCTATTTCACTGTGAGAAAAACTATGTTGGTCAGAGCTTCAGAAATATTATTAAAAGGTGGAAAGAGCATTTAGTTCATGTAAAATATGGATAGAACGACCCTAGCCAAATATATTCTGGAAATTGGTCACAGTATTAGTTCCAATTATTTCAAGTTAGTTACATCTGTCAATTCAAGAAATCAATAAGGCAGTTTTGAGAGTTTAGAACCTATAAAAGGGATTCTAAAAAATTATTTAATTTGGACAAATGGCCGATCTCAAACCGATGTTCGATTTATTGAATTGATTCTATGTCTTCTGTTCCTTTTCTTTTTGTTTATTATTATTATGTTTTTTGTCCATTATTATCGTTTATTTCAGTTTAAGTTTAATTTTTTTTAATGGTTTTTACCTTTACACCCCGGGTTTAAGAGCCATATCTTCTATTCCCGATGCAGCCCTTATATCCGGACTTTACTGTTGTTTTACCTTTAAACTTGTATTTTTGTTTACTTCACCTCCTCCTATTGACAAGATATCCCCTCTTATTTTATTGGCCCATTGTTTATCCATGTCCAATAGTCATTAATATCCCTTCTGCTTATCCAATGGGAGATATTCTTTGCAATTTGTATTTCCCCCCCCCCCCCCCATCTATATATTATCTAGCATTTAGGCTTTAATTTCTTTTTTTACTTCAGTCTCTCACTGCTGAAGATGGCTACTTGGTAGCCGAAATACATATCTGGTATTTCATTAATGTAATGATTTTTCTATCAGAAAACGGAAGGAAAAATTTTGCAACCTGGGTTTGTACCAGGAACCTCGGCTGTCATGGCCAATGCCTCTACCAGTTGTCAAGCTGTCACAAAGTGTCTTAAAGACAACCAAGTTGTCAAGGTTGAGAGCCCAATGGCAGGCAGGCACCTGGCTCACAGATCGAGAATCTCTCCTATCCCACCATCAGAAAGTTTGTGGAACTCACAGATAAATTAATAATAATAAACAATTGCAGAGTTTGCTTTAGGAAGAATAATTATTGAGTCCTAGAGAGCCGATATATTTCAATTATCGACTCCTCTCTTATTTATTTAGCGTCCTCTATCAAAAAATTTAACAAAACAAAAAATATATTTATGAAATGAATTTATTGTTATATTTTATTTACAGATAAATATATGCAAAATTACATAAAGTGAATTTGTACAAAAACTCAATTTTAAAGCCAATAACTGTTAAAATTCCCACCAATCATAGCGAATTTTACAATCAAACTTGACCAGACAAGAATTCACGAAATAAATTTAGCGTCTTCCGGGACACTTAAAAATCTCAAAATGGCGTCCACCTAATAAGTATTAGCGTAATTTACGCTGAATTTAGTGTTAACGACAACCCTGAATTGTAAACTGGAGATTGACCTCAAACATACGGTAATGATATTTCTATCGAAAAATGAAAGGGAAATGGCTGTCTGGGTGTCTGCGATAGCCCAACTAGTAGGGGCATTGGCCATGACAGCCAAGGTTCCTGGTTCGAACCCAGATCGCAGAATTTTTCCTTCCATTTATCATTACCGTACGTTTGAAGGTCCATCTCCAGTTTATAATTATTAATTATTATTAATTTGGTATTTCATTTCTTCTTGTGGATTAGATGTCTCCCACATTTTGGTTATTTAACTTATGTTTTATCTTCTACTTTTCTTATTTAACAGAGGGCAACTGACATCAAAATTTTCGATACTATAAGATTAAGTAAATAATTAAATAAAACTGCATAATTGCATAATGCATAATTTAATTTCGAAAATTTTTATTATTTATTTAATAAAATGAACAAATATTCGCTATTTACTAACCAGGGCGAAAAACATTCCTGACATAGGGGGGAGGTCGATGACGTCATATGAGCGAAAGGAGTTTCCAGTCCGGTGGTCATCACCGCTAAAGTCTCATTCATTCAACGGAGATCAATCTGAGATCAACTTGAAAAAAGTTCGAGAAAAATGTTATAGCCTTGTAATCTTTATGATTCCTTTCTTTTCAACTAAATAAGTTTCCCAAAACGGAGTAACATGGAATTCTGTGGGAGTGCGTGCAATATCAACGGCAACCATAGAGATTCAACCAGACCCATTTTCAAGGCAACTCAATTGTTGCTCACTCGAGTAGAATCAATAGGATATAGAAGTGGGGGGGGGGGGTACTGGTGATGATTCCGTTACTCTGAACTAAAATTATAAAAAATTATAAAAAATAACACCTGTTAAAACTTCCTATATATGCATATACTACAAGTACTGCAGTGTTATTTTTTCTGGGAATTTTTTCTAACTAATTTTGCTGTAAACATCTTTTTTTTTTTTAAATCTCGTAAAAATGTCAATTTACATAAGCTGTTTATTAGTGAAATCGAAAAACGGCCTGCTCTTTATTGATTTTAAGTTAAAAGAAGACTCAGATAAAAATCTTAGACAAATTATGAACAGAAATATGCAAACAGTTTATTCAGGAATTGGAATAAGACAGGCTATATAGAATTTTTTTGTTTTATATGTTTTAACTACAGGAAATTCGTTTCGCGTATCTCCCCCCCCCTTAAACGATGTAAGCATGTATTTTATATATGTGGTACGGAAAAAGTATAGTAGTTTCATTGAGGTTATATATATCAGTTCGTTAGAGGAGGAGGAGGAGGAGGAGGGGGGGGGGGGTCTGGTGGGCGCAGCCCCTAAGTCTTTAAAAATAAATTCAAATAAATTCTTTCCCTGGTCGCATGATCAGTCATCGCGCGATGTGCAGAAGTGAACATTAACCAATATTTATAATTAGATATATTTATGGGCACAGGTTCATCCCTATCGTAAGAGAAATTGACACGGGTGTGAGAAACATATACGTGTGGAGAGTGAAATTATTACAACCAAGTAAATACATAAGAGAATGTTATAAACACATTATTAACCTCTTCAAGACCAGTGACGAACATGCGTTCGTCATTTTCAGTTATTATTTCTATTAATGAAATGAAAATGGTTTTTCAGAATGAAAGAGTAAAATCATTTGGAATAGTTTATTCCTTTATGGGTCCATTTGCCTGCCGATAGATGGAACCATTGCGTTTATTCTTTGATTGCTAATTTCAACACCATTTTACGTTGTATTTGCACAGTATACATCAATGCTTTTGCTCCTTTTTTGTAAAAAATGAATGATTATGATTATTTTGATGCAAGTTTTGGGTGCCGAAGATCCTGATTTTGAAATAAATATGGATTCTGAAACAAATATTCTTACAAAATTATACATGACGAACGCACATTCGTCATTGGTTTGCCAGATACTACATAAAATCTGGTCCTGGGAGGTTTCCTTCAAAATTTAGGTTGGTCATGAAGAGGTTAATATATAAACTGACGAGTCTAATTGTTAATCAATCAATGATAAGGCATGTTAACAAACCAATCGACAATTGATTAAATATGTAAATATGAATTGATTTAACGATATATATGTGCCCCTTATATATAACTGTCACACATTGGGAAAGATATAAAATATAAACAAAAGTAAAAAATGAGAAACAAGATGATAGGCCAAGGCCACAATTCATGTATAAACTGCTCACTTTTTAAATCTTGTAACTTTTACTTGAACATTTGAAACCAACACATATATTAATCAAATAATGAAAAATAAACTAAAATTCAAGTTTGTTGCAAATATGAACCCAAATAACGCTAGTGCAATAAGGAACATTTCAATGTAAGTGGATCTCATTTTTTTGTTTGGATTTTTCAAAATGAAGGATAGAAAATAATCGAAAAAGAAAAACGATGATGAGTTATTCACTGGGCATTCCATAAATATTTATTCAGGAAACGTGCACAGAAAATTCATGGCAGGACTAGAAAAATTAATGATTTTTGGAGAGGGTACGTATGAGTGCTCTCCAAGGCAGGATTTAGAGCTGTATGCATCATGCAATAGTCCAAGATGGAAGGAATTTTGTTAACGAAGGCTGCTGTTAACTCCATTCTGGCCAACTCCATAATACGAGTGTTCCCGGTAAGTTCACCCATGAAAAGCTACCTCGGAAGTGCACCTGACACAGGGAAAGAAATAGATGGTAGCACAGAAGGCCGTCGCTCCGACACAGAAGGCAGTAACATCTGCATCAACGGTAAACCGCATAATTAAATGACAGCCACGTCCGTGAACACAAAACCAATGCCCACAAAACTCTAGGAAGGCTACATTGCGGGCAAAAAACAGCAGTTTGTTGTCATGTTGGATGAAGCGTGGGTTACTTCACATTGTGATAAGATTCTTGCATTACCTATCGCCTAGCAGATGCGAAAGGCCATACTGATTGGGTGCGCAAATGTCGTGAAAGTTTTCCGAAAGGCTCCATGGTGGTGGCAGGGTACTGCTCAAAAGTACAGTTGCAACTTCGTTGGGTGGGGAAAAATGCTAAGGTGAATGCAAATTACTACCAAGAGAAAATTTGAAACCTCTTTGCACTGAAGCAATGTATGAATTTTCAGTGCACAGGGTTTCTTTCTAGGAGGTGTTGCTTAACACAGAATTTCATGGTACAAATGGAAGAACAGATCAGGATTCTTGCAATACCCTTCTCTGCTATCCCTGTCAAATCACCTGATGCCTATCCCAGGACTTTTGTGGCTTTGGCCTTCTCAAAAGGGATCTCGGAAGGCATAGCCCAAAACCAGTGCTGGACTTTGGAAAGTGTGCAGGGAGGTATGGAACAAAATTCTTCTCACCATCCTACAAAGAATTCTGCTAGCATGGAAATTATGCTGCCGGGCTATTGCCAGGAATCAGGGGAAACACACTGAACATAATTGGTGGTAGAAAAGGGGCTTTATATGAAGTGACAATTATCCAAAATCAGTTAAGGAGAAATGACCCTCTGTACTGTTTTCTAATCCCGATATTACCAGTCTTTTGGCCTTGATTAACTATACTCTTTGTATTCTAATTTCCTGGAATTCTACCAATTCTTTGACTCTAAATTTAGGCAAAATATACGATTCATTATCAACATAATCCCTCTTTTTTTGACCATTTACTATAATTCCTGTATGTTATCTGATACAAACTCTTTCAAATATTTAAGTCTGCACATAACCCATGATTTAACCTGGGATTTGCACACTAACACCTTTTTGGCTGCTCTTAACAAAAGACAAGGCATGATCTCTTGTCTCAAATTTCTCCTATTCCATATTCTAATTCTACTGTATAATTCCCGATATAGTTGACATGGTGGGCCAATTTCGGGGGGGGGGGGGGGAGCCAATGAAGCACATACGGTTAATTTATTTTATTGTGTGATGTTCCATTGCAGTTGTGGGTGTCGCACGTGTCCGGTGAAAATGTAACACGTTTTATAAGTGTTTAATTAGCACTTAGCTGGGGTGTGGACTCTTGTGTATTGTTTTTGTGTGAAAAGTTATGCG
>JAHWFO010089184.1:1817905-1828585 GCA_023313115.1 Rhysida immarginata
TTGCCATAAAAGGTTTCCTTGTATTTGATAATTGCAAAAATGAAATTGTTTTTATTTATTTATTTGCTAATTTATTTATTTATTTATTTATTTACTTATTTTATTTATTTATTTATTTATTTATTTATTTATTTATTTTCTTAATTCTAAGCTTCCATTGCATTCTTCTAAGTACTTAAATTTTGGGACCTGGCACAATCATCTCACCGCGTTCCGTATAAAGGCATTTACTTCAATCAACAGCTCGTCAACAATTCCATCAGAGCTTGCTACTAAAGATGGCTTTACTTTACAATTCCAACAGGCCCGAATAATTTACCCTTTTATTTTCATATGGCCTTGAAATTTTTGGACTGCCTAAGATTCATGAGGAAACCATGTAGCGTCGCTTTATCTTTTATGTGATGCTTCACTTAAATGAGAAACACAATTTGTTGAAGTTTCTTCTCGTGCTCTGTTTGCTCAACTCTGCTATAATTATCCTGCAGAGACGTTCATAATGCCAACTACTACAGTCAAATCCCGTTGTAACAAAGCTTTTCTGCAGCCCCGGCAAAAATCCTATTTATTTAATGTTATTACGATCCAGCTATAACGAAATCTTTATAACAAAATTTTCTTTTTTTTTTTTTATTTATTGATTGTAATCCAATAAGTCCATCCAGGGCCTGTATGGCCAAAGGTCAAAGGTCACAGCAGCCGGGGGGGGGGGGGGGGGGTGAAGATCATATCTCACTGATGGTCGCCCATCCAGTGACTAGCCGTGCCTGATGTTGCTTAACTTCCCTGAAGTTGTTTGTTCAGTGGAAGCCCACCAGGCCACGGCTTCCCACTGTAACGAAGCAAATTTTTCGTTCCCACAACGTTATAATTTCATTATAACGAAATTTTACACTGCTATGCAATAAAATTGCCCCACCAACAAGGAGTTATCCGATATTAACCATATTTATTCGCTCAGAACAGCTTTACATGTACAACTTATGATAAAATCGATCTCGTTTGAAACGTTACCTATTCTGCATTGTATCTTGTGCGGCACCGTATCATTCAGCGTGCTAGTTTGCAAACAAAATGCAGTGGTGTGTATAGTAAGGGGGGGGGGGTTCATCTACGTCCAACTAGTAAACAATTAGATGCATGCTCACGAGACATAACCATTTGGGTTGATACAGGGTGTCCGGGTGTCTGTATATGTTAATCAGTTGACACCTGTGCGAGACGTTCCATGCAGTAGGGAGGAAGCAACTGCCTCGTGAACATACAGTACTCTAATCCGCACAACGGTCTCAATGCTGCGACGATGACAATGAAAACCGTTCATGCAATTAACAGACTTTGAACGAGGTCAGATTGTTGATGGTCAACCAGACGGATTGCTTCAATGTGTCGCGGGATGCACAGATGGTAGGCCGATGTTGGAGGCAATGGCGAGAGGAAGGCACACATGCCACAGAGGAAGGCAAATCTGTAAAAATCAGCAAATTAAAAATAGCCACTCTTGTTAGTAAGACAGGAATTATTTTTGTATAGGTCTATAAACAAAATGATTTGAAGATCACGTTTCTATTTGAACAAATATTTTTAGAAATATAGTATTGTTTTGAAACATCTTATTCATCACTATTTTCAATACTGTGTTGTTATCAATACTTTGTGAGAATTTAAATCGATAAAGGGTAGTAAAACTAAAGCATTCCAGTAGTCCCGTGTGAAAATGGCGCAAGGTTTTGTTAAACTCTTAATTCTTCAAAAAAAAAAATAAAATAAAAAAATACTATAGTAAAATTCAATTACAGCATTTTAATACATGCAATACAGTACTATAAAATTTGAACTAAATCTATGATGTTTAATATTTAACACCAGGAAAAACTTAAAGAATGGCATTAAAATGGAACTATTTTAGTTGCATGAAATGGAACTATTTTATTCGCGTAATGTTACGAAGGATGCAAACAAGACACTCAATGTAATGCTTATATTGTAATTATGTTAAACCAATTTAAATATCTGAAAACAAGAACCATTAAAATTAAAATCTTTGTAATGTTTAATTTATTTACTGAAATCATGTTGTGACATTCCATGTCTGTGTAGGGGCGTCACATGGGCCCAACGGGAACAATTGATTAATTTAATCTGAAGATGAGGAAATGATCCTCGAAAACATTAATTGCCATCACTTACCATCTGACTTCCAAATATTCAAAACATAACCACCTGATTCTCCAAGTTTTTTATGACCAAATTTGCTTCATTAGACTATTCTTCAAGACTTTACATCTACTTTTTCAAGCTCATCAAAACTTTCTCCATCCGACTAAAATATTGTTTTTCATCATCAAGCCTTTCTTCTTGTTCTTCAAGACTCATCTTCATTTTCTTCAAGATCAAGACCTTTCCATTTTGACTCTTGGTGATTTATGTTATTTATTATTTATTTATTTATTTATTTATTTATTTATTTATTTATTTATTTTAATTAATTTTCTTTAAAAAGAGACCACTAGAATATCAATCCAATAATTTGTTTTGTTTATTTTAATCATTATACGTAGTTTTGTACCTTGTTATTAAGGGTCTTTGTCGTTCTAAAATTGTTGTTTTTGTAATGATTGTGTTAAGTGATCGTTGTGGTTTCTTGCGTGACGATGCAACAGAGATCGCTATTGTCGAGACTGGCATTGATTTCCTGAATAAGATGTCCGAGAAGATGGTATTAGCCTCCCAACAGTTAATTGTTAAGATTTTCTGCCTAAAAATTGATTTTTTTTAAGAGATTCGATTCTGAACTCGATTGAGGGGGACAAGCAGCAATGATCGCTGGCTAACGCAATGTTATGCATTCTTTTTCTAACCCTGAAGCAAGCCGCAGTGTAAATTCCCAGAGAGAAAAAGTTTAATTCTAGAGCATCTTTGTTTTATTTGTAATTAAAATGAAATAGTTTGCGTTTTAATTTTCCTACTTGGAACTGGAAGTATTGAGTTCACGCTCTTCTGTGTCGAACACTGGAACAAGACCTGAGAATGGGTCGGGCTCCGCAGCCATGTGCAGTTTGAAACAAGGTATTTCCGATGACGTTAAAAACAAATGCTTCTGTTCAATACAATGACTGCATGGGTGAGTGTACTTCTGATTATTTGTTCCTCCAATCATGTGGTTCTGCCAGAGTCAGTGAGAACTGTTGAGAGCAAATATCGATAAACTGAAGTAAGTGTTATTTTCGACGGCTGACAGTCATAAGTACGTTTTTTTGTGTGGACCAAACGCAGGCCATCTCTGCTCATGTGCACAGATTTTTGCGGGTGTAACAAGAGCGACGAAAATGCCCCTGAAGAAATACTGTACCATAGACCGGGGTAACTTTAGGACAATTTTACCGGTTTTTTTATTACTCCTGCCGACATGTATTACTCTTACCAAATATGAACTTGGTTTTACTCTAGGACTAAACACATCCTAATAAACATCCGTCATCTATGTCCCAATCTTACCCCATGGACAGTACTGTTTTATGCTTAGAAACGCTATGAAAAACCAGAACGTAGTCTCCCACTGTCAAATTCTGGTGGAAACTTGAAGGTTGTGGGCTTGGCATCAACTGAGCAAGCTGCTTTTCCAAGTCGCTGTATGATTTGATGTCTTCAGAGTCTTGAAAAGAATATTTTGCACTCCGGTCATCACTGCTGCTGCTGCTGTCACTGCTGCTCGCTCTTCTACATTTTTTCTGGAACAGTACTTGCTGTTGTGCTCCCCCACCATTTGACATCGATGGTTGAGAATCAGGTGCAGACGGCAGAGGTGCACATGCCGGTAACGTTACAGCATTAAGTTCGTCCGCCAAAATACTTTTTCCTGGGGAAACATTCAACTTTTTCTTTCTCTGGATTTTGCAGTCTTTGGTCGCTTCTGCTTGTTTCTTCAACAAGGGAAGAAATGGAAGAATCCAGACTTCCTGAAGGCAACCTTTTCAGGACCGGCTGTCTGTCAGTAGGATAAATTCTCGACTTGCAGAAACCAGAGATCAAGTTTTCTGCACTCTTGAACAGGTTATTGCAGAGGAAGTGTGGGAAATTGGAAAACAATTGGACAGTCCCAATGTCGCCCCTATTAGTGCTGAAAATTTACGATGCTGAAGTTAAAAAACAAAAGTATTAAAATTTCTGTCACATAAAATAGATGTCAAATCATGTACTGTACTTCTCAAAATATATACCTGCTTGTAGTGAAGTATTTACAGTTTTTAAAAGGTGCTTGAAATTTTACACAAAATGTTGAAACTTGACAACACGTGGTTGAAAACACGTCGGGTTGCCTTCAGACATCATTGCCATTACAACTTCAAAAAAGTGCCTCAAGGTAGCAGCATATACCGACGAATTCAGTAGCGGTGTTTGCACACCGATCCAAAATGCATGCGATTGGCAGGAAATTCGTAAGCTCCAAATGAATTGCTGTCCCAAAATTGCACCCACAGTCCCAAAGTTACTCCGGTCTACGGTAGTTTAAGAATTAGATTATTAGACATTAAGTTCATATTGGTGATGTTGTTAGCCTTAATGAGAGGCGATCCCTAAGGCTCATGTGGTTGGCAATTGCCATTGCATAAGTTCTGCTCTTGGGCTGATCAAACGTCACGTGGTGGCAACACAGTTCCCTCCTAGGTTGCAGCGCTGATATACCAGCAAGCTCCATGTTTGCGACAGGCCCATGTTTTACTGTGTACAGTGAGAAGGTTAGGTGAGCTGGATGAGCGTACGAGCTGTGCAGAGATTGCACCCAGGGGTTACAGTGATCCTCCCTGTTTCGTATTGCAATTTGGCATAAGCTAAAAGGATCACGCAACGTCAGTTGATGTTAAGTATTGGCTAATAGGTGTGCGGTCTTCGCACAGTGCCCTTGCAACGGAGCACCACTGTGCTGAATCAACCCCTTGCAGCAATAGGCATTGCTGAGGTTTGATTAATATGAGCAATCTCAGAGACCCCTTGCTGAAGCCAAATATTATGGTGTAGCATAACTCGTTGTTAAGAGATGTACAAATTGCATGGTATTCTTGAAAGCTCTATATTGTCATGTCACTTTGATGAATTATGTTTTATGAGGGACCCCTCTAAGTTATAGAGATAGAATATGTTTTTTTAACAGTAAATGCTGTGACAACAGGACCAAATAGAAATACTTACTTGTAGCATATGTTATATGGTTTGCGAATAAAGGTATTGATTAAGGATAAAATTTGTATCGAATTCAATGCTTCACCCTGAATATCACACCTTTGCAACAGTCACTGCTGAATATTGTTTTGCTTAAATGTGCAAGGGGAGGGGGGTCGTCACAATGTACACAGACTACTATTTACAGGAGCAAAAACTTAACAGCGAAAAGTACAACCTCCATTTGTAATCAAGATTTCCAGTAAGGATGAAGCATTACTGTTACATCACATAATCCTAACCGTACATTTAAAACGCTAATAGTGATTGATATTTGCCATAATTAATAAAAAATGTATATCTCAGTTTAAAATAAGCTATTTTTCATTTATTCTTAAATTAATTTGCAATCTCGATTTAACGAAGTTTTCATTATAATGAAGTAAATCGGTGGTCTCTTGAGCTTCGTTATAACAGGATTCGACCGTATTGTCCCCTTGCTTTCAGTTTTTCTCTTTTTCGTATTGTCAATGCATGTTGCGCCTTGTGATTTTTAAATTTCTGACCCAGTCAATTACAGATTGATTATCCGTGTAGAATATAATTGGCCTTTTTACTTGATCCAAACAGTCAAGTTCTTCCAGTAATTGTAAAAACAATTGCATTCGCATGTGGCGTCCAACAACATGTGACAAGGGTGCCTTGAGTGATACTGAAAGAAGCATTTGCTGACAGTTTCCAGCAGCTGTACAACCGATGTCAAAAGTATGCTGTAGCTAATGGTGATTACTTTGAATGCCAGTAAAGGTATCATTGAGCTAGAAATAACACAGACCTGCAATGAAAAAAATACAAGGGAATTGATAGCTTAACTTTATGTATTTTTTGGTGCTGATTTCAAAATAATAATGATCAAGATTTCTATCACATCAAGATTTCTTGAAAAATTCAATTTTATTTGAATATCTGCAAGCTTAAGAAGGTTAAAGAGTTTGAGACTATCATGACAACAAAGGAAAAAGAAGCTTGGGTTGCCTTCAAAGAGGTCGTCAGTAAATTTCTGGGTAATTTCAAGGATCCTGAATGTAAGGAATATGCTGAACAAATTTCAAGCGTTGGGTTGCTCCATGAGTGTCAAAATACATTTCCTTCACTCACATGTGGACATTTCCCCTGACAAATTTAGGATCAGTCAGTGAAGAACAGGGTGAAAGGTTCCACTGTTGCCAGATATTATATGCAAAATTGTTCGCGAGAATTCCTTTTCGAATAGGATTTTAGCAAAAATATTGATATCAATTTTATAAAAAATCCTGAAGTGATGGAAAAAAATGGAGGTCATTTCCGAAATCAGCACACCAAATGACATAAAAATCAGCTAAAACTTCTCTGGTATTTTTCAAAACCTTCAAGTTCGCAGGCCTGTGTAATTAATAATTTGCACTTTTATACAACAATAGTTATTCCAAAAGTATTACGAGGTGTCGGCTTTTAATCTACAGACAAGGAAACTAACTACCACATTAAGGAGATGATGCAAGGTTCTGATAGTACATTAATAATAGAAAAGATAGCTCTTGATATGCATAGATGATTGAAATAAATGCTCACCTTTCAATCAAGTTAATTTTTTTTCAATAGTGTAAATATGTAAAATTCTTTAATTGAATAAAATAAAGTAGTAAATCAAAATGATGATATAAAAGAATAAATAAATAGATAAAGAAGTTTACATATTTAAACTATTGATTTTTTATCTAATCACTCCTCCTCTCTTATATATTAATTTTTCTTCCATTAATTGAGATTTGAAGCTTCAACAGCTCAATTTTGAGATGCTAAACACTCCATCTACAGTAGATAGTGCATTAGCACCATCCAGCAGAATGATTTGTGTTGCATTCCCCATTTATTATCTAGGAAGCTTGACCTGTGCTGCTATGCTGAAAAATTATTAAAAACACATAATATACAGCAATTTCTTCTTCCCAGGCCCTTTTGAAGATCACTCTGCTCAGTTGATTTTGTTAAGGGTTGAAGTTAATAAACAAAAAATGTCACAACACTACTTAATATTTGGTTTGTTTTTAATTTTTGTCCTTCCACACATCGATAAATTTTTCTGGGGAGAACACCATATAGGGTGACCCAGAAATGAAGTCAAAGTGTATTTTAATTTCCATGGCTCAGAAATGAAGCAACATATTTATTTCAAGATTATTCAAGTTTACCTAATTGAATATTTAATTCACTTATTTGAAATAAATATGTTGATTCATTTCTGATGTATGGAGTTTCAGATTCTGCTCATTTTTTGTGTGTCACACATGAAACTTATTTCAAAATTCTTTTTGATCAAGACTAAACTTACACAGGCACTCAGGCAAATAAAAATGTTATTGTGTTCATTGAAGCTATCTATAGCAATTGTTTTACAGAAATTGACCAAAACAAAAAGATGGGAAAAAACAAGGGATGGCAGAATGACCTGTATTTTACAAATATTTCTGTATTCAATAGCCCAACAGTAATCATTTTTCAGAGAAGGTATCTCACACTATGCCAAAGTTGATAAAGAACTACATGTATTAGCATTTTCCAAACATTCTCAATTAGGAATGAGATGAGATACATGTGGAGGCAAGAGAACACATTTTAATTCTCTATTTCGAAAGTCAAGAGCTATTACGACAAGCAAAGGTGTAGAATCATCAAACAATTAGTAAGTCAAATGAGAAGTATTGAAGAAAGGTCACAAATAAAAATTGCATAACCATATTATAATACTTACAATTTTCTTGAGGATAGAAAACATGTTACATAATTCCTTTTTAGACAAAAATGAATACGTCTTTACTTCAACCATTCCAAAAATTATTTAAACTAAAAAATGTCTACTAAAAAATGATAATAAAAATTTTAATGGAATTTATTTCAACATTTATTAGCAACGTGAAAAAAAACAACTCTGAACACAATTTCAATAACTACAATCCTATATACGAGGTCTGTTCAAAAAATACGTAGACTGACGTCATAAAACAAAATATACTTTATTCAGAAGTTGCACATCTGGGTCCCCTTCAAAGTACTCTCCTCCTTGATGCACACACTTTTCCCAACGGTGTTTCCACTTTTGGAAACAGTCCTGGAACGCTTCTTTTGTGATGTCCTTCAGCGCCTTCGTCGCATTTGCCTTTATGTCGGGAATCGTCTCAAATCTCCTTCCTTTCAAAGGTCTTTTGAGTTTGAGAAACAAGAAGATGTCACAAGGAGCGAGGTCAGTTGAGTAGGGTGGGTGAGGAAGAACAGTGATCGAGTGTTTGGCCAAAAACTCTCGAGTTCTGAGGGCTGAATGGGCCAAAAACTTCGCAGCAACGCGGTGCATCTTCAATTTTTCGGTCAAAATCTCGTGACATGATCCGCGTTTTTCCGAGTTTAACACAAAATTTCACAGCAACTCTTTGCTCGTTCAAGTCACTCATTCTAAAAATCCGCCAAACGAAAAAAACACACTTCACAAGCAACCACGTAGCTAATCAACCAATACTGATATTTGCAATCAAAAAACTGCCTTGTAATCAGCGGATCTGTCAGAAGATAGCGACACCAAGCGATTTTGATTGGGACCAACAGGGCCGGCGCAATTCAAACAGTCTACGTATTTTTTGAACAGACCTCGTACATTTTACATAAACATAAAAGTATTAATGTCATTAAATTCATATTACAAGGTAACCATATAAGTTCTTGCAGTTTTTAATTTCGGAAAACAAACTGATGTACACAAAAAGTAGCGTATCGCTAGTCCCCAAAGTAATCCCCATTGGCATCTAGCACCTTCTGCCAACGTGTCTCCAGTTGATCAATTCCCTGGCTGTAAAACGTGTCCATGAGTGCTTTTCGCAGTCTGTATCATTTTTGTAGGATTTCCACGAAAATGGTTGTCCAGAGAATGGAAAAGCTGATAATCCATTGGAGCAAGATCTGGTGAGTAGGGTGGATGACACAAAGTTTCCCAGCCAAGCCGCTCTGGTTTCTCTGGCCATCCACGCCAGATGTATGGAGCACTGTCATGAAGGAAGAGTACCCCCTTTGCGATTCACCAATGCTGGTTCCTTCTGCTGCAATGCCTATTGCACATGTTCCAACTGCTGGGAGTACAGGTCCCCAGTGATGATTTGGCCAGTTGATAGCAGCTCATAGTGAACCATTTGGCATCTAGTCCACCAGACACAGAGTACGATCTTGCATGGGTGTAGGGGTGGCTTTGGGGTATGAGGCACGGCGTCCTGGGGTGACAACCAATGTTTGGAACGCTTAGAAGTGTTATACAGGACCCACTTTTCGTCACTGGTAAGTATTCGATTAAATATGCGTGCGTCTCGATGTCGAGAAAGTATCGACATGCACGCTGTAGCTCGTCGATTCTTGTTGGATTCCGACAACGTGTGGGGTACCCATTTGCTCAACTTCTACGTCTTTCCTGCTAGGCTGTGGAGGCGAGTCTTAACTGTTTCATCAAAAACCTGATAACCGTCTGGCAAGTTCACCACATGTTAAATTGCTGACCTCCTCTATGGCCGTTTTCAGGGCCTGGTCAACTAAGGACCGCATCACGACTACGTTACGAGGAGCAGGACTCGTGAGGGTCTTATCCGAGTCGAACTCGCTAGCAGAGTCGAGTTTCTTGCCAGTTCGAATCACGTCTAGTATACGAGTCGCTTATGAGTCTTGGAGGTGATGCAAAATTGGAGGAGTGTTCTTTAGAAAGTGTCATGTAACCATGGAAAAGATAGCATGGCTGAGCTCCCATGTAGCTTAATTTCTATTTGTATGAATGCTTTTCATTTTTTTTCTTTGCTCAGGAATTCAAAATTTTAAAAACTTAAGGGCTTTACAAATAGTTTCTCATTGACTATTTCACTACTTTATTATTTTGAGAAATGATTAAAATAATTATTTAATGATTCCATTATTTACAAGAAATTATGCACGAACACAACTTTGTTATACCGGTCCAAAAATTTGGGCAAAAATTCCTATTGATCTACGTGATCTAATTTCATTACCCCTATTTAAGAAAAGATTAATGAGCTGGCTACTAAACCTTACTCCTGGCGATTTCTTGTTTTGATTTTATGTTTTTGTTTTTCTTTTTGTTTTCTTTTTTTTTTTTCTTTATTTTTGTTTAATGGTTGAGAAGGGAAGCTACCAGACAGGCATTGCCTTTTTGCCTCCCCTCTTTGTTTGTCTTTCATTTACTTATAATTAATTAATGATGATTTCCACTACTATCCTCTGTAGTTCAGGGGTTTAGTGGTGTTATCTGAAAAAATAATTAATTATAATTTTAAAAGATTAAATTAGTTTTAATTTTTTTTTTATTTATTTATGAATTGGGATCCAATACGTCCATCCAGGGCCTGTATGGCCAGAGGCAGACGAGTTGGGTCCCTGGATGGATCTGGATTCACGACTGCTGTATGATGGTCGCAGCAGCCGGGGGTGGGGGGGGGG
>JAHWFO010089184.1:1837043-1863053 GCA_023313115.1 Rhysida immarginata
TATTTAGGAAATACTTATTGTTTAAAATAAAATAAATTAATTTAGTTCCTTCATATCCGAGGGCTAATTTTTTTTCCCCCCAGGCACATTATAGTTAGCAGGTACAATATTTTGTGCCAGTCCGCGTGAGCCTGAACTGAATGCAGTCCATATCAGGTAGGACAACCCACGTGAGACCGACTCCAGAGTTTGATGGACTCACTAAGGGGAAGAATAATCAACGTTCACACAGTGTGTCAGAAGGAAAATATCGGTTTTAATCATCAACAAGCTTAATTTAACAAAAATACAAAGGTAAAATTGGGGCCCCAGACATAAATCAAATGTTATGACATCATCCCGCATTATTAGGGTTAGGAACCTTAGGTACTAAAAACATGTAAAATATGTAAGTTCATATTCCATTAAAATTATTGAAATATTCACTTTAAATGAATAAATATTCTCTTAAAATTAAGTACTCCTTAACAAACAAATGATATGAATAATTAGAAATTTCAACATTTTATTAATTCCGAACATTATAGCAATTAAAAACGCATAGCATCCCGTTTTCTGGGGTGAACCTCTGTTGAACCTCTGTTGAACGTAAAATAGATTTGTTCTGTGGAAATGATCTGTCTACTTCACACGAAGTAATAGAGGCTTTGGAAAATGCAGCAATTTCTTGTGCCATGTAGTTTTGATCTGAGATGTGACACTGCTCTCTGCAAAATTTTTTTGAAATTAATTGCACTCCATGTCAACCTGGATTTTTATCAAGAACACCTTTTATCTTTGCATGGATAAGTGCTTGTTTAAATGAAACTGGCACCGATTCGATTGCTTCCACAACTTCAGCACAATAGCAACTGCTTTAAGAAGAGGCAATCGTCCTTCCAAATTTTTTATGCTGTCAAGCGAAAGCGGCCCCTTATACAGGGTGGGTCAAAAGTCGTTAGACACCTTCATAATGCGAAACCTGAAGGGAAAAAGTGAAAAGTGACTTTCGACTCACCCTGTATATCCTCACCATTGCGATGCTGCATCAACGGGCATCAAGTATTCTGATGGGCCGAGACCAATAGCGACAGTGGCGCTATCCGTTGGCGAAGGCAGAAACTAGTCCAGTTGATCATAGATAACAACGGCGATAACACAAGCCAAAGGGCCTCTCGGTGTAAAACAAAATGCAATCAAAATATGCCTTTTAGTCTGATAAGCCTAAATAGGTAACAAAGCATTAAATATGCCTTTTTAGGTGTTTATAACTTTTAAACTACAACACATATATTTAAAAAAAATACATTTTTGTGCATATCTCTAAGTACTGAAACAAAATATGTTTCTACTTAAGGTTTCTAAACCTACACATTATATATGCAATCGGGGTTTGCAGGACCAGTCTTGGAGGTCACAACATACAGGGATACACAACTGTCGCTAAGAGCATTACAATACAGGTCCTTCTTGACTTGCACTGGTAGTGATATTCAATATCAACTACTGTGAGTACTCATCAAGAGCACATGACGGACGTGTCACATCTCTGACTCAAACAGGGATTGTGGGGAGGAGGGCTCTGGCCGCTGACAAAATAAATGTCCCGGTTTACTCGCTTTAGTTACCCGAGCCATCTCTTCTGAGCACGCCAATACTGAACTACGTATCCAACAGCAACCCTTATGGCGGTAACCTGCAACGCTTCAAACATGTCATGTGCCTCTTTATTATATGCGAGGAGGTACACTGTAACCTTCTGGGAATCCTAACCAGATTATATTGCCTGCGACTCAAGTGATGGGAAAGTAAGAAGAGATAAAGCAAATCACCTCACATATTGAAATCTGCATTCCAAACTGGGAACATAACTAATGAAAACTCAACAGGGACTTGATCTAGAAAAACATTTTCCTATCTTGAGCGCACGTAAATTAAATGAATATACGCTGGGCAGTGGATCTCAATATACCATATGAGGAACGCTGCTTGTCGACACACAAAATTGCCCAACAAACTTAGACTGCAATAACATAATACACAACTCGCTCGGTATAAAGGTTGGCTACCATGTTCCTTTCACCAGATTTATTGTTCTGCACCACTCGAAATTGTGAAAGGGGGAAAAAAAAAACAAAAAAAAAAACTGCACACACAGGCTTACTTAACTTCTTTTTTTGAATGCGTTAACGTTATAGTCATCTACGTGTTACGAATCATCGAACTTCCATCATAGACCTTCATCTGTAACTGTGTGCCTCCCTGTGTCCGTGTAACATTTCTTCACTAGATCTTCGTTTCTTCATTGTTTCCTCTGTATTTCATCCGAGTTTCTCCACAAGTCCTGCATTCCATTTATGTTTTCGTCCTTCAACTTTTACTGTATCAATTGGGTGACTTTTTCATTGTTTTACTTAACTTCTTTTTGCCTTCCTGCAAAGCCTCCACAATCGCCTAGCCAGCGATTTCCCATAATAGGCAAGGTCAGCGAACCACAGCATCCCTTCTTCGAAATCGTGCAACAACAATAGCAACATAGTTGCAACACATTTCCCAATGTTGCGACGTGTGATGGCCAGACAACAATAAAACAAGATATAATAAAATAAAAGATACAAAGAAATTTATTATTACCTCTATAATGATCAAATACGTTATAGCAAATACCATTACACTGACAAATTTAATGCTCAGACAATACAATATCCTATTTTATGCACTACAATTAACGAACCACCAAATAACTGACATCACGTCACATACGTTGCCCATATCAAGAAAATAGTACGCTTAACAATAAGTAATATTTCGTATTGCCCTTAATTAAATTGCGATAGTTCACCCCTGGGCACGTCCATGTCTTGATACCAACCCTGTTTACTAATTCTCAACCCAGGTGGTGCAACGTCAGATTGCAATTCAAATGAATGTTTATAGCCCCACCTCTGGGACACTCTGCACCCAATTCACAGAACACCTGTAATACGTCTCCCCACTTCAAGCCTACAATTCTTACCACCTGTTTGTCCGGACATTTAAGACCTTGAAAGAGCCAAACCAGCCCCTACAGAATGCCCCACCACCAATACCCTCTGCCCACGCTTAATTTTCCCCCAGACCATGGCTCAGTTTCCCTTAACAGGATGCCCACGGTGCCCCTAACTTCACCTGCTTAACAAAACGCCTTAGTTCTCTCCTCCGGTTTATAACGGTGCAGACCATTTTCCTGTCTTCAAGCTTATCCCCCTGTATAGGATTTTTCCTCCCACTAGTACAACCACACTCCGTCACCGTTGGCTTGGGTTTGCATACCGACGACTGCAATTAAGCAGTGGCCATACACTTCGATTTGCACACCACTTGGACCAAGGAGTTTCCCAACACTGCTAAAATGCTGGTGCACTGGAAAGATAGACCCTTCAGGATATCAATCCCGAGAATCACATCATAAGGGTGGTCAACAAAGGAATGCACAAGAAAGAACTTTTGATGCATGGGTTTATCCTGGATAGAGATATCCAGGATAACACCTTGATTGCTGTGGGGGTAACCTCCATTGACCCCTTCACGATCATATCCATTTTGTGGAAACAGACCTGTGGTAAATTGCGACATAATTCCCCATTGATCAGGGATACCTGAGAACCCATGTCAATGAGCATATCGAACAGCTCTCCTTGGATTTGCACACCAACAGGGTACAGATTGTCATCGCCGTACTTAAGCAGAGTTGCCAACCTCAAGGAAGTCACTGGTGGGAGATTCGATTTTCCAAAAGGAGTTATGCAAATCACACATGATATTAAAATTTGCATAGTTTCAAATTATCTACATAGAATTATTATTACAGAAGAATAATATTAATTAAATCTGTAGTGAATTAAAATGCTTAAATAAATTTAACCTATATTTTTATTATATAATATTTATTTAACATCAGTATAAATAAACTGGGAGACAACCTCATTAAATTCTAATTTTGTTAATAGAAGAATTTTAACAGTAATGATATAACTCATATTATTGATTGTGTATTTTTTTTTATTCACATCATAGTGTAGAAATAAATTTTCGTGTTCAATGAAAAGATGATCCAGTAATAACGATAGCGCCCTTGTGACTATCCAGAAAAGATAGTAGCGCTCTTGTGACGTAATTTAAATATAGCGAATCATGGCAAAGATAATTGGCAGATATTTTTCAACTAAACTTTAAAGTTCTAAAAGAGAATCTTAAAATCGAATTTTTAATTTTACAACTTCAATTAACTTTCGGGATATTTATTAATAATTGACATTTTCGTATCGGGAGGCGGGAAATGGTAGATATATCGTGAGTCTCCCGCCATTATCGGGAGAGTTGGCAACTCTGCTTAAGTACCACAGTTCGCTCTACCTCAGTCGCACTAACTGTGTTCCTTCGCAGTGACAATGGCAACAAAGTTGCAACAATTTCCCATTGCTGCGGCGTGTGAGGGCCGGACAACAATAAAACAAAACCTAATAACACGTACAAATAAATTAATTATTACCCACATAACAATCAAATTCATTATAACAAACACCATTACACAGAAAAATTTAATGCTCAGACAACGCAATACTCAATTTTATACACTACAATTAACGAACCACTAAATAACTGACTTCACATGTCACAATAGCATCAGATTTTAGAAACCTGCAAATGGGATTCGACTACCATTCAAGATGGATATGACCCCTAGGAAACGTACGAAAATTGTAACTCTACACAAACACCCCATTAAGACATATCGAGAGATTGGTTCAGTGGTTGGTGTGAGTTTAACAATGGTCAGCTGTGTCATCAAGTTGAAAGCCGATTCCATTTCTGCTAAATGTAGAGGAAAGTGTGGTCGTGAGAAAAAAACTACTCTTGGCGATGATGTTTACTTGCTTCGACAAAACAAAAAGGACAAAACCAAGACTTGAAATTGTTTGTTTCAATTAATTTGCACAAGGGTCTACGTTTTTTCCCCAACTTTCTCTTGAATTTTCTCTAGTGCGTCTATTTATAGTCCAGAAAATACAGTATTTGTATAATTTTATGCATATTGTAAGCCAAAATTTGGAATTATTTTATGCATATGTAAACAGTGAAGACAAGTACCCTTTCTTTGGGACTTTGAGAAAATTAACCAAAGCAGAAATAGATTGTCCGATTTCTGAGAAACCTATCCCAAAATTTTGTGAATAGCAAACCTAATCCATAGAAAATTTTTAAAACAAAGACTTTCAAGAAGGAAAATTTGATTTGACTTGGGACTTATTTTTCTCCCCTTTTAAACTATTAAAGGATCATAACTTTAAAAATATCAGAACTTCCTTCACTGACTACAGTTACAACATATTCATGATGTTTACTTTAATTAGCAAAGTGGTGTTTTAGTTATATTTTTTCATTATTACAAATCATTTTGAGAAGCTTTATCTCCTAAGTGATAGCTTCAGCAATTTTCAAGATACTGACTTGAGCTATGAATCTCATGAAAGCTTGGAATGTCCTCTACCAGACAGGGCATTATTTTCCAATGTAGTCACCATTCATGCCTATACACACATCAATGTTGGACAGGTTTTTTTTCCTTCCATCAGCGAATTGGGCAACTGTTATCGCCTCTTTATCACATGTACAAGGTGATTTGAAAGACACTAAGTTTAAAATGTATTTACTGAAAAACCATAAAAGATATCAGAGTATTGCTGTTTGGGACAGTTGTGTATGATTTTTGGCATGCGCTGTGCAACGTGATAGCCCCAGGTGACAACGCTTGCGTGGGCAAGCAATGACGTTATGTCAGTCATGGTTGTCACGCAAAAACAGAGTCCAACTTCATGTAGTAAAACTCTTGTGCTTAAATTCTTAAAACATTAGCAGTAAGCAACGCGATTTTCCGAATCCAAAGTATGAAGCTCTTGCACTACTCGAATTCAGCACAGCTTTAGCTTTAGACGTTTAGTAACTCTTTAGCAGGCTTAATACGAGGTCTCCAACTCATAAGATAGCCACCGAAGTGACTTCTGCGGCAAGTGCTGCAGGGAAGCTTGAATTTTCTTCGGATACGTTGTCCTCACCACGGCCCGTCGAGCACTTTCAAGCTTATCATATACACTGCCTGTCTCGTGAAACCGGCATACAAGATCACACGCAGTTGTTTTCCCTGGTACAATGTTCGCACGATTTTTCCGCAAAATAAACTTCTAAGAATGTGACTCTGTTCTTGCGTGTGAACCATTACCAACTGAACGTCACTGTTCGCCTGCGCAACCTTCATGTCACATGGCGCTCTCACACAGAAAAATGACAAGCAGCAATATCTGGATATCTTCTATGGTTTTAGAACAAATACGTTTTAAACATGGAGTTTGGGGACTTTCGAATCACACTATATAACTGTCATCTTTCAAATGTTATGGGTAATCCACTGCAGAGCTGGTCATACAGATTTGTTGTGTCTGGATTGTTGTCTTTCACATTCCTTGCCCATCTTCTGCCAGTACTCACATCCACACTGTTGCAAAAAACAACACTAATCCTTCGATGAACAGTCCATTGTTTCCATCACAAGTCCACTTTTGCACAGATTTTCTCAATTATTCTGTGCAAGCGTGATATTGCACTAGGTGCTGTGATAGTCAATGAATCGGGCTTTACTTTCATATCAGTTTCAAGCCAATATCTCACAAAATGCTAAAGTTATCGGATGGAAGCAAAAACTTTTCAAAACAGCCATATAGACATTGAACGTCACTACAGTCGAATCCCGTTATAACGAATTCCACTGTAATGAATTATACACTATAACGAATTTTTCTGCGGTCCTGGCAAGAATCCTATTACTTTAATGTTATTGCGATCCCGCTGTAATGAAATCTTTATAACGAAGTTTTCACTATAGCTAAGCAAATTTTTGGTCCCCACAAATTATAACGAAATTTTATTCAGAAGTTGTACACAATATACTGTCCAACGAAAGAAAAACTGGGTGTGTCCAGTTAAATTTCCAATTTTAATTGTCAGCTTTTATTAATTTTACTTAGCAACAATGTCTAACAATTGCAGGGTTCATTTTAGGCGGGGTTTATGGGGCGCACACCCCGTTTGCCCTTTTGATGAAAAATTTCCGCCCCACTGCCCTTTGATCCAGATCGTGCGCCCCGACATTCGAAAATGCACCTGCAAAGTAAAATATAAAAATCTTGTAAAGGGTTAAGGAACTTCAAAAAGAACTATGCACTTTTTATAGAAAAAAACCTTTTATGAAAACATTAACTGCCCTTTTTTGATAACGTCATGCCCTCTTTAGCCCTGAGCACCCTGCCTTTTTTAAGTCTAGAATGAGCCCTATAATTGAAATCAGAAATTTAATTAGACACTCCCAGTTTTTCTTTCACTGGCTAGAGTATACGTAAGTGGCACAAATAGGCTTAACACAAATCCAATCTGTAAAAATCAGCGTTAATTTTTATTTTTTCTCATATTAAAAATAGCCGCTCTTGTTAACATAGGCCTGTAAACAAAATGATTTGAAGACCACATTTCTATTCGAACAAATATTAAGAAATAACATACTCTTTTGAAACCTCCCATTCATCACTATTTTCAATATTACACAGTCCAGTCACATTACTGTGATCACCCCATACGTTCAAAATCAGCGGAAAATGATTACGTCCAGAAGGTACGTACCAGTATTAGAGATGGGGGGGGGGGGTTATAGGAAGGGTGTCAGAGGGAAGCAGAAGACATTGCAATTGTTGGAGTCATGGCGAAACGTAGAGATTTATCCGACCTTCAAAAGGGCATGACAAGTATAATCGGCTTCAGAGCCACGGGCGGCAGTATTTCCGAAATGGCTACTTTTGTGAACTGTTCGCATGCTACCGTGGTAAAAGTGTATCATGCATGGCAGAATGGCAATACCCGAAATCACCGACATGCCAAGTGTAAGACACTGCAGGTCATAGATGACAGAGGTGAATGATGGCTACAGAGATGCGTACAAACAGACTGACCTCCCAGATGAACCAGCGGGCTACCAAATGTGTATCCTCAACGACAGTTCAGCGAACGCTGCTGCGTATGAGGCTCCACAGCAGAAGGCTGGTTCATGCACCAATGCTTATGGCTGTTCACTGGCAACAAAGACTGACATTTGCACCCCAGTACCGCAATTGGACAGCAACAGAGTGGCAAAAGGTGGCTTTTTCCGATGAATCATGTTTTATGCTCCATCAGACAGATGGGCAATGGCGTGTACAAACACTCTGCAATTCATGCCACAAGATTGCAGGCCCGAGGAGGCAGCATTTTGGTCTGGGGAATATTTTCATGGCATTCCCTGGGTGCACTCATCATTGTGGACAGCACCATGAATCAACGGAAGTATGCATCTGCAGATTATGTTTCCTCATTACGAACCATTCGTACATGCAGATTATGTTTCCTCAGTACGATGGCATCCTCCAGCAAGACAATGCGACTTGCCATACAGCACGCAGTGTCCATGCGTGGTTCGATGAGCATGAGGATTTGTTTACGGTACGTCTCTGGTCCTCAAACTCCCCGGATTTAAACCCCATAGAGCATCTGAGGGACCACCTCGATCGGGTTGTTCGCCCCATGGATCTTCCACCGCGCAACCTACGCATCTTGCCACAGAACTGGAGTCGGCATGGCTTCACATCCCTGTCAATATCTTCCAGAACCCTACTGACTCTCTTCCTGTCCGTCTCGCAGCTGTCCACAATGTGAAAGGTGGTTATTCTGGCTACTGACGGGTGGTCACATTAATGTGACTGCACTGTGTATGTACTGTATTGTTATCAAAACTGTGGGAATTTAAATCAATAAACGGTAGAAAAATGATAGCATCCCGGTAGTCCTGCATGTGAACAAACATCAGTAATAGTGCATGGTTTTGTTAAACTCGTAATTTAAATAATAATAATAATAATAATAATAATAATAATAATAATAATACCGTAAGTAAAATTCAATTTTAATATGTGTAACCTAATATACACTAATTCTCTTATTCGTCGGTCCATCCGAGGCCAACAAAGAAAGTTACAACAATCCATCCAAAGCCAGGGATTGTTGTGGCAAGACAATACTCCATCATTGTTATTTAATTAAATAATAAACTGGAAAAAAAATAATAATTCTCTTGGTCTGTCCAAAGCCAGGGATTTTTCTGTGATAAGATAATACTCTCAAGGGCAGTATCTTTTGAACAGGAATAGGTAGCCAGTTGAAATTTTCACAGAGTATGTATTATTATGGCAGATGGCAGATTGTCTAACAAATAATAAAAAAGGTAAAAAGTTTTTTATTTTTGGGGTTTTTTTTTTGTTCTATCGTAAAAACGGTTATACATACAAGCGTCAAACTTGGCATGATTGTAGTTCAAAGTAATACAACAAATAATGAAAAACTGGTCAAGTGTGAGTTGGATTTGCACGACTCCAAACATAAAATCTTTTTTCAGGTGATCTGTTAATTTAATTTTTGAAAACTTTTTTGTTCAAAGCGCTTATTTTTTAAATTTCGACACTTAAACTATTATAGGTTATATGTCTATGAAAGCTGAAATCGAGAACACAGTGCCACACCCTCCAGAACCTGGCATATTTTGGTAAATATATTATATGATAGTACGGAACCCTCGATGCGTGAGTCCGACTCGCACTAGCCCAATTTATTTTTATATGCAGATGAACAGTAGCTTATATTGTTGCAGAATATCAGTTTTGAACATCATTGATGCTCCACTTTCATTTCTTTACCCTTCAAACCTGTATGGTTGACACCCGTCATGCGACGGGTGGAATTTCTAGTATTAACACTAAAATTTTAACTAAATATATGATGTTTAATATTAGACTGAAGGAAAAACCTAAAGAATTGCATTAAAATAGAGCTATTTTTGTGGCGTGAGCGTTAGCCCAAAACCAACAAAAATACGGCTCGTTGAGGTGCTACCAGAGAACAATGGGTGTTAGAGACCTGTAAGAAGAGGAAAAATCAAGAACAATAATGAACAGTGCACACCAACCCTTCAGTATTACAATGTGTAAAGCTAAAGTGGGCAGTGAATTTATGCAAACTGGATAGTAATGATTTCATCAGACACCCCTCTAAACCCCAGTGACAAAAAAATAGCTCGGTGCTGCTTTTATTCGAATACCAGATAACATATAAGTGAAAAGATGCATTTTTCTGTACACTAATAACCACTTGCCCCTCCATATGCATTCTGCACTGCAATGAGCCGGTTTCGAATTGAGTGGTACAAGTTCTACACGTATGTTTGTTGGATGTTGCCCCAGCACTCGTGGATTGTTTCAGTAAGCGATTCCACTGTATCAAATTGTCTCCCACCATCATACACCAAGCGAACCAGCTCTGCTTATCGGTTCTCGCTGATGTTGAGGTCCGGAGAGAGACTAGGCCAGTCCAGAATCTTGATCATGTTGCAACATAACCAGTTCATGGAGTTGGCGGCCGTGGCATGGTGCATTATCCTGTTGAAATATTGGGTCCTGGCCGGCGATTTCTCTGATGCCAGGGAGATGATGTTGCCGAAGCAGTTCACAGTAATCTGGGGATCACATTCGTCCAGTCACGACCACCAGTGGAATTTTCTCAAGATATCCAATTGCTCCCCACACCAACATCATGCCACCACCAGCTTGACGTCACTTCTTGACACGTTGGGGTGCACGGGAGTCCACCCATTCCCAGTTAAGTCCATTGGGACCATCAAGGTTGAACTGCTTCTCATCAGAGAACACAACCTTGGTCCAATCTAGGTCCAAATTTGCATTTGCAAAGTTCAGTCTCCGCTTGCGATGTTGCGGTTTCAATGCTGGTATTCGTTTGATCTTTCTCCACCCAACAAATTCACCGTTATGGAAGATTTTCCGCATGGTACGAAGATACCTGAGGTCGATATGGTTGTCTCGGCATATTTTCTTGATGCAAGAGCATTCCCCGGATTCAGAGATCGGATGATCCGTCTCTCAGCTCTGACATCAAACAGGCGAGGTCGACCCGGTGAATGCTTCTTACCATATTGGTCTGGATTTTTCAAGAAATCATGTACCACACCACGGCTTCTGTTTAAACATTTACCGATTTCAGTGAAATTGAGCCCTGCTTCACGATACGCCTTGATTGTGCTTTGTTCCTCTGAAGACAATTGGTTCTGACGAACCATTATTCACAAAATGCATACAAATCGCACGGAATGCAGCAACACAAATGTATAACACACCAATACTGAAGGAAGAATTCAGAATTGTTCCAACAAACTCCATTAAAAACCTCCTCCACTATGTTTTGAACCTTTCCGGGTACGAGCTATATTTTTGTCACTGGTGTTTAGAGGGGTGTTTGATGTAATCATTATTATTTAATTTGCATAAATCATAACTTCGGAAGGTTTACTCATTGTAATACTGAAGGCTTGGTGTGCACTGGGTTAATATTTTTCTTGACTTTTCCTCTTCATGCAAGTCTCTACCACCCACTGTTCTCTGCTAGAACCTCAACGAGCCATGTTTTTGTCGTTGACTGTAAAACTATTTTATTCGCGTAATGTTACGAAGCATGCAAACAAGACACTCGTGTAAACATTAGCACGTGTTGAACTAAATGCAGTGGTATTTTTTTTTTTTTGGCTATATTTAATTTGAAAATTAACTTGTTGTATTTTCTATTTTAAAATAATACAGTATTTAGAATAATTATACCTATTAATGTTAATGCTATGAAAATAAAAGTGCAACTTCTATTTTTAACCACGATTTCTGGTAAGATAGATCTTTCCTAAGGATACATCATTTCAAAATCCTATTTGTGCATTTAAAACGTTAATATTGATTGATATTTTCCATAATTAAAGATAAAACAATAAAAATAAGTAAAAATATCATATTCACGGTTTAAAGTAAGCTATTTTTAATTTATTCTCAATTTAATTTGCAATCTCGACTTAACAAAGTTTTCGTTATAATGAAGTAAACCCTGAACTTCATTATAACGAGCTTCGGCTGTATAAGGATATCCTCAGGATTGGAAGAAAATATCTTTATAAGCGGAGTATCCTTTTATCTGCAGTTACGAAGGGCAGATAAAGTAAAACGGGACTGTGCACTCTATATCCTTATAAGCAGATTATCCTTTATGAAGTTTATGGAGGCCTTACAGTACATAAGAGAAGAAAAGGGGATAAAGGGGATAAAGGGGCTAGCAAGTCTTTCATATGTACTGTTGATAAAGTCTGGAATAAGCTGCGAAACCAGTCGGGAAATCTTGTGTTTCTTCCGTTATGTACTATAAGGCCTCCATGAACTTCATTAAGAAAGACGGTACAGTGAACCATATTTTTTGTAGATTATCCTTTTATCAGGTTTGACTGTATATCCTACAAAATTCATATTTTAGAGACAAAGCAGAAATATGATAATCTTTACGTAAATTTAAAATATTATAAAAAGGGATAAAAATGACTTATCCCTATCTCAGCTTCATTACCTTTAGAAAATTAAACTTCAATTTGATTGATAAATAAATTTCAACCTTTCACCTGTATTTATAATTTATAATTGGTACAAAATCATAGCAACTGCAAATAAAGCAGGCTTCAATAGATAGGTTCAGTTAAAAGAATCATTAGATTTGGTGAATGATGAAAAGCTCAGCTGTACAAACAGAAATAAAATATGATAACAGTGATTATGATTGTTCGCCAAGCAAACTGCAAGACCATTGTGCCACTAGAAACTTTGACAGGAAAGATAAAAAGTTTATACTGGAGTTTCAAATATTAAGATAATAAACTCTTAGTAATTTTTAAATATGACTTTGGCTGAATTTTTGATTTCAAAATTTAAAACAGACATGTCAAAGTAACTTTTGCTGCAATCCCCAATAATTATTATTTTTTTAAATTTCTTTTTTTTTAATAATTTTTTTTGTCAAGTAGTAAAAATAAGATATTTTATGAAATTAGTAGTCAATACAAAAACATTTGCACAATGAATTGTGTTTATCAAAACTAACACCATATGAGTAAAAAATAGCTTAATTTTAAGATCGATGTTTTACATTTTTTAGACTATTTCACTAAAAATGAAATCTCATTTATAAAATCACATTTAATATTGAAATCAATAAACACTATAAGCTGATTTCAACAATAGTAATTTATAGTCCAAATACGGTAAGTAAAATTAACCCTTTCACTGTGTAATTAAAATTTCATTTTCATTCCTGATAAGATGAAATTATCCACTTTTCACAACATAAAGATAAGTTTTCTAAAGTCTGTGGGATGAATCCGATTTCCACAGGTAAAGGTTATGAAATTTTGTTTGACTATATCCACTTTATGCAGCAAAGAGGTTAAAAAACATGGTCATGGTGAAGACAATAATCTCCATAAATATCGCATTAAAAACTGCTTTCTATGTACTAAAAATTGATATTGCATTCATAAATACACAGGAAAGACTTTTCACATCAATAAACTAGCTAAGGTAAGGATAATGTCAATAATATTATCACACAAAAAGAAACTAAATAAATTTATATTATGTTGTAAGCCCAATCACTGCATTTACATGCACACTTTCGATCCTGATCGAAAGAACAGTTTTAAGTCAATTCTGCAAAAAAGTGGCATGTAAACATTTCGATCCGCATTGAGTTCAATCCAGTTGAAAGAGGTGGTTTGAAACCAGGGAAGCATGCCTCAGGAAAGAGGTCAATCCACTAATATGCATGTAAACACTCCAATCCGGATAGAGTCCAAATTTGTCTTTTGGTTGAAAAAAAATACAGAAAATTTTAGCTATAACAAGTTCTTGGTTGATTTACACCTCAACACAATTAATATCTATAAATGGATAAATGAATAAAATGAATAAATTTTAAAATACATTGCATGTGTAGGTTTGTTTTTTTTTTGTAAATTTTTTATCAAAATATCATTTTCACAAAATTTCTATCAAAATGGAGTTTAATATATTTTCTTATCCAGATGTATTTAATAATTTTTTATCAAATAATAATATATCAATTTATATTTATATCAATTGAACGATTTCTATTTTATTAAATTACAATTTCATAATTACTTATAATTAATCTTCTATCTATCTATATACCTCGTATATAAAGAAGGATGTTTGTGGGTTTGTTTGTTTGTTTTTTATACAAATCTACAGTTTTATTCCGATCTTGATAAAACTTCGCATACATGACCTTCAAAGCATGAGGAAGGTCACTGTCTACCTCAGATTTCGAAAAAATAATAATTATTGATAAAAAATCGATATTCATGGTTATGGCAGGGCATATAAATGAGAAATATCTCATGACCAACAATGCAAGGCAAAGTTTGTGTAACAATAGGTATCAACAATGGTATCAACACGCAATTCACAAATACTCTGCACGGACCAACAATATATATCTTATGACCAACAATGCAAATAAAAGTTTGTGCAACAATAGGTATCAACAATGGTGTCAACACGCAATGCACCAACACTATGCAAGGATCAATAGTAAATATCTCATGACCAATAATGAAAGGCAAAGTTGAATTTGTAACAATGCATAGAATTCCTGTTAGTCAGGCTTTTCTTAGAAAAGAGAGTTCTTAGTACTTAACAATTTCTTGAAAATCTTTAAAAATGATCAGTAACTCGAGATAATGGAGAGTTAGCAGACTATTGAGAAAGAGTGGAAAGACGACAGAGGAAGCAATCCATTAGCTCTGTGCTGTATTGAGCAAATGGTAATTAGAAGAATCGGCGACCGCTAGACTACACGAAGAGATGAATGGCCAAGTTTTTGCTTCAAGACATCGAGAGAAGAAAGGGAATTGCAACAGCATCAAGTGTATATTTAAAGTAAGATTACGTGAGTAAGAATTTATTTAGACTAGCACTGGCATCTTTGGAGAGGTCCATCTATTGCGAGCCTTTAAAAAAAATTTTTTCAAATTTTCATTAAGAATTTTTACTGTATTAATTTTAAGCGTTTTCATGTTTTTATTTTTAACATATTGCAAAATTTAATTTAATTTTTTGAGATTGTTCTGTTTACCTACAAGTGTAATTATCCCGGGCAACGCCGGGTGCCTTCGCTAGTGTATTATAATTGTAATTTGATAAATTTTATAATTTAGTAAAATTAAAATCAACTATTAAATTGAAGTTTTTGATATAAATCTAAAAATTAATTTGATAAAAATCTATTAAACTTATGTTTTGATAAGAATCTATAAAATTATATTTTGATAAAAATAACTTTACAAAAAACTTGAACATGCAAATGCATTTTAAAATTTATTAAGGATTATTATTTGGAGGTGTAAAAAAACCAAAAACTTGATCTAGTTAACATTAAATAACCTCAATCTTATTATTTATATATAGAAAATTTTAATTGAAAACAAAATTTAAAGGAAAAATCAATAATTATAAAATTTATTGGATACAGAAGGGATCATAATACTGTGCTTATTTACAACATGTGTAGTGGCCTTACAGTATAAGAGATGGACAATAGAATTACCAACTAGTTTCGCCATTTTATTCCCGGCTTTGTCAAGGTACACAACAAGAGGCTCGCAGGCCTTAAATACAGAAAAATGGTACAGATGGACCAATGAGCGTAAAAATATGATACATAGGAAACGGCCAATAAGAGAAACAAGCGAGAGAAGCATAAAATAATTAAAATATAAAACTATAGGAAATGACAAAAGTGATGCGAAAAAAAAAACAAAAAAACGCGGACCGTATAGAGAACGTATCTGGTTGTCAGCAGGGGAGATTGACAAAATAAATGGGCAAAATAAAATAGAAAAGGGAGATTGACAAAATAAAAATAAAACCAGTTTACAATAAATCAGAAAGAGGATTAAGCATGGTAAATATGTCGAAGTCGGTCTGGCGGTTGAGTAATCGGTTGGGGTTGGTATTCTTGGCCTTGTAGATTTCGATAGCTTCGAGGGTGGTAGTTTTTGAAGGTTTATGGCATGTGTGTAAGACTGATATCACTTCATCTTGCATGCTAACGGGGTGCCCGGTGCTCCTCAGGTGGTTTGCGTAGTGTGACCGATTGTCATTCTTGGTATATGACTTGGCATATTCTTTAAAACATACTGTGAAAGTACGGGTGGATAATCCGACGTAATATTTGTCGCACAACATACATTTGAGGCAGTAGACGCCTGGTTGTGCGAGTTTATCGTAAACGACGGCGGATGGGGGGTTCAGTATGCGGGTGGACAAGAGGGGGGAGCGTAAGGATACTCGGAGTCTGAGGGGAGATAGAAAACGGGAGAGGGGGTTGAGGGGGAGCTTCAAGGCACGGTCGATTAGGCAACGCAGGGATGCTAGTTTGTGTATCGGGGGCGTGAAGAGGAACGATGGATAAGGTTAGAGGATGTAGTAAGCTTGCGGTAAACGGAGAAGGTGAGGCGGTTGGAGGGGACGTCGTTAGTGATGAGGATGTCCAGGTAAGGGAGGGATCTGTTGGACTCGATTTCGAAAATAAACTGGATGTGGGTAGAGAAAGAATTAAAGATGTCAGCTTTGGCAGGAGGGGAAGTAGAACGGGAATCGAAGAGTATGAGAATGTCGTCGACATAACGGAAGTAGGCCATGATAGTGGTATTGTTAAGGAGGGGGGTAACAAAAGTTAGTTCTAAATGTTGTAAATAGACTTCAGAGAGGTAAGTCATAGACTTATTGGCCATTTCCTATGTATCATATTTTTACGCTCATTGGTCCATCTGTACCATTTTTCTGTATATAAGGCCTGCGAGCCTCTTGTTGTGTACGTTGACAAAGCCGGGAATAAATGGCGAAACTAGTTGGTAATTCTATTGTGCATCTCTTATACTGTAAGGCCACTACACACGTTATAAAATTTATTGATTGTCAATTACATTTCAGACGATAATAATGAAAAATTTTTAAAAGACTGCATTTTTGCTTATTTTAGAGGAAGCACAACATGGCGGATTCTGTAGCAGACGACAAAGTCCGGCATACTTTCCTATTCTAGAGCTTTACCCACAGGGCATCTTATCGGACTCAATCTGGATCGAGTTAGATGCATGTAAACGTGAAGCACTCAAGTCGTTCCGGATCGAAACGTGAATGTAAATGCAATGATAGTCTTGTCACAAGAGATTCAAACTATATATACAGGGTGTTCATAAAATGAGGGATAATGAGTACCTAGCATGATTCTTTACATCAAAGTAAATAAAAAGTTCCATATGCAAAAGTCAAAAACCCAATTTTTAAGGGTCTAAACACCATGCAATGTTTGATGTATTTTGCTTAATTGAATCATGATTGGGAACAGTTGATTCAGTGAAATGGAATAACACATGATGATGCCATAATGACGCCATGAAATGCCGTTAAAGCTTGGTGCTAGTGATTTTTTAATAAAAAAAAAAAAAAAATGAGATTTCGATATTTTGCAAGAACAACTTTTTATTTACTTTGATGCGAAAAGTCATGCTAGGTACTTATTATCCTTCATATTAAAAAGGGTGTTTCTAAATTATCTCTCGTATTATACATGTTTATTACTCAAAAACTATTACAGATTTTAACATGATTTTTTTTTTATTCACAAAGAAAAACTTATTAAGTTTCTTAGCATGCCTTAATAAATGCTAATCAATAAAACATGTATAATACTAGAGATAATTTAGAAACACCCCGTATATATATTTTGAATCTCTTGTGACAAGACGTATATATTTATGAAGATTAAGTAATCACTTTTTAATGATATTTTTAAGATACAATAATTTATAATTTTTTTTTCTTTTAATTTTGTAGATATCTTTCTTCAAATATTTTGCTCATTAAATATTTAATGGTGTAAGAATAAAATTAATATACTAAAAAAAAAAAAAGCCAGGACTTACAATTTTATTTCAAGGATTGTTCCAAAAATTGTGGATGCAAATAGTTAAGGAAAATATTATTAAGTAATGAATACTTGTGAATGTATTTTATTTATATTGTCTGCAGTCAGATAACTCAGAAGAAATTCATATCTACCTACTATGCTTATCTATGCAAAATAATTCTTTTCTGTAATTAAACCAACTATCAAAAGAGTGAAATATAAAAAATGAATTGAAAACTATTTACCATAAATATGTGGTAGACAAACAAAAGTGTTATTTTAAAATTTATAATGGATAAATTCATTTCTATTAAATCGCATGTTTTATAAAAACTGTTTTAAAAGATTTTGTTCACGGGTTAAAAAAAAAAAAAAAATAGCAATAATAAATGAATATACAGAAATGGCTTAAAACTCAAAAGCATTTATTAATTTTTAAGTTTTCAAAGATATCTATTGAATTAATTTGCTATCTGATTAATATTTTTTTTTCATTAATCATCCATATTTAACACTTAAATTCGCAGGGGGGGGGGGGGCCCAAAAAAAAAAAAACTAGGTCACTTACGAGTTTAATAATATTTTGCTAATTTCTTAAATTAAAACCTAAGAAAAAGGCTGTATTGCCTTTAAACAAAAATTATTTAGCATACGAATATAATGTATGCAGTTTATTTGATTAATATAATGTAACCGAGTGATATAATTTTCCGATAATTTTAAATGGACATCCTAAAATTACATTAAGATTTTTATTTCGCAGGAAGATGAGAACAATGCGTTATTTGCTTGAAAGCTATTAAAGTAAAAGAAACAAACAATATGAAAATGAAAATAAAATTTAACTGTAAAAATTTAATCTGTATCAAATAGGTCATAGGAAAGTTTCATTTCAAACTTGGAATGAGGAAATTTGACGCTAGTCATGAAAAGTGTTTGTTTTTTTTTTCAATGGTGATGGAATTCTATTTATCAAAAGAAGTGTAATTAATTATTGACAGTAAACTTTTTAAATCAAAAATAATTTTAATTATTTAAAGTTTATACCTTTAGTAAGTCAAGCGGGTGAGTGACACATGCCGCCATAGCGCCGGCTAAGCCGCCGAAATACCATCGGGCGATAAGGATTTCATCAGGTTTAACGTTCATCGTGCTTAAAGGAAGTGTAGAATGATTAAAAAGTCGAGAGAAACGCTTAGACTTGTTTAGATTTTATAGTCGGATGTATACACAGACGGAGTCGAGTGCAGATGTCCCTTTTGGGATGCAATGCCAGTCGAATGCCGGCGTCGTCTGCTTTAACACTCGGACCTTCGACGACGACGACGTGGATTTGACCTTGAGTAACAACTTTCCCATCCAACCTGTTTGCCACTTGATTCGCATAACGTCAAATAGTCTTTAAATCAAGTATAATAGCAATAAATGATATAATGTATTTGCATTAAACATATTGAATGTGTGGATCGTATATGATTTACTGACGCAAATCGAAAGCTTTTATATTGCATGAGCGTTTCTCTTTTTGTTTGTGTAAAGATTTTTAGAAATTTCTCCATGTTAGATAGTGGATTTTAATAAAACCCGATTTTTCTCTCTTTTTTCCCAAAAGATGGAATGCTTCCGCGATAATTTTAAAAGTTCTTCTTTTTTAACGAAATAGGATAATAAATATATTTAATTTAAAATTTAGAAAGGTGGGCGGATCAAAAATATCATTATGTCATGGCCCACCACGGCCTACGAGATAGTAAATCGTACTACTATCTCGTAGGCCGTGTGGCCCACTCAAGTTTCTATAAATGTGCACAATAGATGGCTATACTATGAGTTTACAGCTCGAGTAAAATTTCCGACAATTTTCTCGATGGAAAAAGATAAGCAATGAATAAAAGTTCAAAAATGAAGCAAAAACTGTGGAATGGAACAATTATAAAGTACTTCTTCTTGTGGATTACAGTTTCTCTTCCTTTTTGCTTTAATAAATAAGTTTATTACTTTTGCGTTAGCGATTTTCATTTGTTGTGATTGAGCTTTCAAGTCCACACAAGAAATCCCTTTATAAATTACAATTTCTGTTTAAGAATACGAGTAAATTTTATAATCAATTAAAAATATATTATTTTTCCGTTTAAAATAGATTACAAGTTATCAGTGGATCTCAAATGGAAGAGGCTCTTTTAAATACAATGCATTGATTTGGCTAATTGTAACAAGTCGAAAATCACATATGAGCTCGTTTAATTTGCACACGTGAAAGTTTTCTCTCATGATCCGCCGATTTATTGCTTGGCGGGATATTCATGCGTACATTAGAAACTCAGCAAATAGGCGTAGAGCTGTTTCTGTATCGGTTGTCATGAAATCGGCTCTGATCGTCCAATATGTTGAGGTGGTCTGCTTTTGAATCGAGCTTTTGAAGTATGTCAGCATCAGTGGCTTTCAAGCTATCCACAGTTTATTCTACGGATAAAAAGTTTGCAAAATTATGCCGTTTAATATTAAACATATTGAAAGGATGAGACTATGAGAGGATGAGACTGTATTTGCATTCAAATTCACCCGTTTCTAATGAAATACATGAAATTGAGAAAAATTAAACTCAAACTTCGAACCGGTGATTTGATTTTTAAAAAAATGAAATTTAATCGATTTCAACACACCAAAATAAAATATTTATCAGCAAATGCAGTAATTTTTATAAGATACACCTGTTTTTCTCTTCAGCAAAAGAAGCATGATAAAAATTTTTTAACAGAAATGTTTAGACAAGCAATTTTCTATTGGTTTGCGTCTTTGATTCTTGCCTAACGCGCCACATACAAAGGTCGCTGCGCTGTGACTTTCCACCAAGAAACATGTGATGGAGGTTTAAAAGAATCATTGCATCATTCCACAATAATTAGGTTTCAACGCAATAAAGGCGATGTATTCGAATAAAAAAAAATAAAAATAAATATTGAGTTTATTGCATTTAAATGAAGCTTAAACTTACGGATGAAATTCGAAATTTGAACGCACTTATCAACTGCCAAAGAAAATTATATTCTGCCTCGGCATTCTACCTAAAGTTTTACCGAATGTCTGAACAATTTTCTTGTATACATTTCCTTATCAGCTGACCGACGAAAATTATTATTATTAGAAAGTAGTATTGAAATGCGCAAAGTCTTATCAACACCCAATTTGGAAATACAAATTTAAAAGGTTGCGCATAATTTTTTGCAAAGTATAAAAATAATGCCAGTTTTTATATTAGACAAAATTTCACTGTTAAAATGTAAATATGGGCAAAATTAATAAAGCATGATAGCGAAAGTGTCACTTAATAATCATTAAGAGCGTTAATTTTTAAAAAGTGGTTTTAGATTTTAATTAAGTATTCTAAATTTGAAGGGTTTTTTTTTTTTATTTAACGGCTACGATGGTTTGTGGTTTCTTTGTTATCCGTGGTTGCAACCGCATGTGTTCGTTAAATCATAAAATTTAATTGCAGAATTTAGTATAATGAAGGCATGTACGTAATCGCCTGCCGGATGGAACCTCCCCTCCCTTCCTCTTTAGGTCTTTTAAATCCAAGAAATGAGCTCACATGTCAATTTTAATAATTTGGTTATGTAATAATTATTCAATAATCCTTTTTTCTTTAATGCAATTCACGATGAAAAACATTGACTCTTGAGTAGTGACAATTTAGTCTTTGTAATGGGATCTATGGATGAATTTTAAATCTGCTTAAAATTCATAAAAAATGAAAGAAACAGTCTCAATAATCACTTATTGGAATGTAAGAATTTTGTGAAGTTGTTTTCATAAATAAAAAACCGTATTTTAATAGTTCAATTTTATCATTTGGTCAAGAACTCATCTGATTGGTTGTGACGTCACTAATCAACAACCAACGCCAATCATGACTGTTAATGAGCTTGCAGATGCAGATTTGCGCGCCGTTATTTTAAGGACAACTCCAGCCTAATATACAACTCTATTTAAAATGAGAGTTCGATGTATAAATAACAACGTGGCAAAAATGAAAAATTTCAAATCGATCCCGAAATATATAAAACGAACGAAAATTACGAAAGTCAAGGTCACTTCCCGCGCTCCATTACACAAAGAGGAAGTGACGTCCTCGCGGGACAGACGTCCTCCTTTATTTTTATACACCTTCTATTTTACGATGGTTTATGTTTATGAACAAGAGGATTACACCTGCAGCACTTATGAATCGGACGTAGATTTTAATTATTTTTCAGTTTTCTTAAAAATAAACAAATGAAAATCTATATATATAAAGAAGGATGTTTGTTTGTTTGTGGGTTTGTGGGTTGGTTTGTTTGTTTTTTATACAAATCTACAGTTTTATTCCGATCTTGATAAAATTTCGCATACATGACCTTCAAAGGATGAGGAAGGTCACTATCTACCTCAGATTTCGAAAAAATAATAAATATTGATAAAAAAAATCGATATTCATGGTTATGGCAGGGCATATTAATGAGAAATATCCCATGACCAACAATGCAAGACAAAGGTTTTGCAACAATAAGTATCAACAATGGTATCAACACGCAATTCACAAAGACTCTGCACGGACCAACAACATATATCTCATGACCAACAATGCAAATAAAAGTTTGTGCAACAATAGGTATCTACAATGGTGTCAACACGCAATGCACCAACACTATGCAAGGATCAACAATATATGTCTCATGACCAACAATGCAAGGCAAAGTTTGTGCAATATAGAATTCAATGCATAGGATTCCTGTTATTCAGGCTTTTCTTTGATGGACCGAGAACGTTGATGGCAGTGCGGTCTGGTGGCGATCGTTAGAAAAAACTTAAATGATGAGCAACACGCTATCACTGGATAAAGTTTGCTGCAGTTTAACTTGAAAAATCATTGACACAAGAACTGGCCGTATAAATTGTTGTGTTTATGGATGTAGTAACACATACACTAAATTAATTGCACTAAAAAATAGAAAAAAATATACTCCCTGTGATAGAAAAAGTTGTAACTCATATTAGAAAATGTAAATATAATTATTGTATGCCCTGTTTTGAATCAACAGTTTTTTTAAAAAAGAAATTGAAATATATAAATGAATTTCTTGAACTTAATATGAAACGAAACACTGGTAGTATAAATATGAAAAATAATGTAGATGAGTTAAATGAAGTGAACAAATACAAAAGGCTGACTCCTTTCGATATTTAAGATTTATTTTGGATCATACGTTAAATTAGTCAAATCATATAGCTCATAATTTAAATAAGCTACGATTAATATCGATCTCTTTGCATATACTTGAAACGAAAATTAAGAGATCTTTATTGAAGCAAATTTTTGAAGCATTATTTCAATCTGTTCTGCAATATTGTTTACCAATTGGGGTGCGTCTTTCAAAACATTTGAAACCAATTATATTATTACAACAGTATATGATAAATTATCTTTTGAAAAATGAACAACATCTTCGTTAAACTATTACAAATTGTATATTTTAAGAATATATAAATATGCACAGGAGAAAATAAATATGGATCTTTGAAAAAAAAAATCCATATGATATGAAAACACAAAAAAACTAAATTAAGGGAAATATCTCTCATTAAATATACTTCAATACAAAGACAAGTAGATTATATGTTAGTACGATATTACAATATAATATAATCCCTTTAATAATAAAAAATTGTAATAATAAAATATTGCAAAGTAAGAAGTTAAAAAAAATGGATTTTTGAGGAGAACATACAGATTTAAACACTATTGGGGAATTTTAAATCACTTTATTTTATTATCTTAAATTAAAAACTTAGTAAAAATATATTATTTAACAGTTCTATATACGGAGCTCAATTTTAAATTTTATATTTTATACTATCTGTTGAATTTAAATATTGTATTAAACTTGATTTTTTTTTACTGAAACTATTAATTTGTATTTATTTTTTTATTTTTAAGTTTATAATCTGTCCGTTTGTATTTTAAAATATATCGATTTAAGTGTAATTTAGATTTAAACCAAAATCTCACGAGCAAAATGGCTCATTAAATTTCGGTAAATAAAAAAGTAAAAAATAAAAAAAAAAAAGATTTTAGCAAAGCCCATGCCAATAACACAGTTTGAATTGCAGCCATTTGCTATCGAAGATGTGAAAATCATTCACTTTGTCATTTACATTTTTTCGCCAATTTGCCACAAGGCGCGGTGCTAGTTAAAAAGTAGCCTGGCGCTCGGTCCCTCGGCCCCTTAGTACTTAACAATATCTTGAAAATCTTTAAAAATGATCAGTAACTGGAGATAATGAGTTAGCAGAGTATTGAGAAAGAGGGAAAGACGATAGAGGAAGCACTCTTTTAGCTCCGTGCTGTATTGAGCAATTGGTAAGCAAGTAAATAGAAGAATCGGCGACTGCTAGACTACACAAAGTGATGAATGGCCAATTTTTGCTTCAACACATCGAGAGAAGAGTGGAAATTGCAACAATATCATGTAAACATCTGAAGTAAGATTACGTGAGTAAGAAATTATTGGAGAGTTCCATCCTATAAAAAAATTTTTTCGAATTTAAATTAAGAATTTTTACTGTATTAATTTTAAGAATTTTCATGTGTTTATTTTTAAGATATTGCAAAATTTAATTTAATTTTTTGAGATTGCTCTATTTACCTACAAATGTAATTATCCCAAGCAACACCGGGTATCTTAGCCAGTCTTCTATATAAATAAAGAAGGATGTTAGTTTCTTTCTGGGTTTGTTTGTCTGTTTGTTTGTTTTTTATACAAATCTACAGTTTTATTCCGATCTTGATAAAATTTCGCATACATGACTTTCAAAAGATGAGGAAGGTCACTATCTACCTCAGATTTCGAAAAAATAATAATTATTGATAAAAAATCGATATTCATGGTTATGGCAGGGCATATTAATGAGAAATATTTCATGAACAACAATGCTAGACAAAGTTTTGCATCAATTAGTATCAACAATGGTATCAACACGCAATTCACAAACACTCTGCACGGACCAACAATATGTAACTCATGACCAACACTGCAAAAAAAAAGTTTGTGCAACAATAGGTATCAACATGCAATGCACCAACACTACGCAAGTATCAACAATATATGTCTCATGACCAACAATGCAAAGCAAATTTTGTGCAATATAGAATTCAATGCATAGAATTGCTGTTAATCAGGCTTTTCTTAGAAAAGAGAATTCTTAGTACTTAACAATTTCTTGAAAATCTTTAAAAATGAACAGTAACTGGAGATAATGAGTTAGCAGACTATTGAGTTATTATTTAATCAATTTGGATGTTTAATTTAGCTGTTTGAGGTTGTTCTGTTTACCTAGAAGCGTAATAATCCTGGGCATTGCTGGGTCCTCTGCTAGTCTTCTATATACAAGGTGATTATAATTAAAGTCCCTTTGTAAAAATGCTATAAAAAAACAAACAAAACTACAAATGTATTCAAATGAGAAGAGAACACTCCTAGAAGAAGCACAATTTAAGAAGAAGAAGAAAAAAAATAGTTCCAAAATTTATCACTAGATGGCGCTGTAAGCGGCATATTATGCCTAGGAGGATTTGTACTATGCAAATTGAAAGATACGCATGCGCATGAGACATTGCATGTGTTATAAAAACGCAGGCCTCATGGCGTTCTCGTCATATTTGTATCTCAGCAGCTTGCCATGGGTCTGTCAATGAAGGATCGCGCTCTGCTTGTGAAGCTCTTTTACAAGAATGGCGACTCTGCCATAGCAGCTTTAAAGAAATTTCGGGTATTAAAGGGAATGAAAAAAGGATGTGGTCCGATGTCTGCAAAGGCTCTGAGGTGTATGATTAAAAAATTCGAAGCGACAGGTTCTTTTGCAGTGAAATCTGGCAGAGGGAGGAAAGCAGTTGCTTTGACGTCAGTAGAAGATGTGGCTGAAGCATTAGAGGAAGGGTCGAACAGTGGTGTGCAAACGTGCAGTGCACGGGGAATTGCCCGAACTTTAGACATGCCTGTGAGCACGGTCAAT
>JAHWFO010089187.1:0-13592 GCA_023313115.1 Rhysida immarginata
AGCCACCCACAACTTCCTATTCATTGGATTCATCAAAATTGACATATTGACTTTTGTATTCACCCTGTATAATGAAGTTGGAATATAAATGCTGAAATAAATATGCTAAACGACTCCAAATGAATACTTGCAGAAATAATTTTTAAATAGGCCTATATACAAAACATTTTTTTCCTCCCCGTTCTTTCAGTCTTTTTGTTCTCTCGATAGATGATTTGCTGGGAGGTTTTAAAAATGAAAGTTCGTGTTTCCTCTGTGGTAGATTAATGCTTGGTACTGCACCCGATTTCAAAAAGTGTCGTCCAACTGGTAGACCTTAAATAAACAATTAAATACTGCATTTCATAAATTTAACCTTTGAAAGATACTTCACTTTTTTTTCAACTAAAGGCTTAAGATACGGTAGGATACTTCTTATCTTTACTAATATATGTATATATTACGTCCATTAACCATAATTACGTTCTACCTATAAGTACAATTTTTTTTTTATTTTTCAACTTACCAGCGTGAATGTAGTCGGAGGGTAGAAAGTGAGCGCTGCAAACATAAAAAGAGCTGGTAGCTTGTTTTCCCAGCTTTAGCTTTACTTCCCACTCGGTTTTTAACTGCTTATTTCGTGGGAAATTGCGAACATAGATGTTATTTTCTTTGTTAATCTTCCACTTGTACCCATACCAGGCGCCATTTTGTTAGTTTGATTAATCTACGCTAGATGTCGCCCACTTCTACCGCGGAGGCGAATAACAAGTCACACGCCATAACTTTTGAAAGGATTGACCTAGACGCTTGAAATTTTATACATACGTAGACCCTATACAGAGGAGCAAAAAATATAGCGAATCCTCTAGGGTGGACCAAACTATGTGTTTTTGTGGTTTCCCCAACTGACTTCCTTTCATGTCTATGGAGTTTTGATTGCGTTTGAGAAATTTGTGACGTCAGAGTTTGACTGTTTGACGTCAGAAATTTAAAGAACTCTATTTGAAGTATAGCGAATCCTCCTGCTACTGCTGGTAAATTTTGATGCCGTAACTTTTGAAAGGGATTGACCTAGAAGCTTGAAATTTTCTACACACGTAGGCCCTATACAGAGGATGCTGCGAATCCTCTTGGGTGGCCCAAGGCCCGTCAGGGGCCACTTGTACGAATTTCATTGTTCCTTTTTTATCTCTTGAACAAAGAGGGCAAAAATCCTCAAATTTCGTAAATTTGTAGTGTGGTTGTAAAAAAATAAAACCAATATACAAGAAAAGTGATATAAGCCTCTAGGGCCCTGCCGGAGGTCCAGAGGCCCAAATACAATTGAAGCTATAAAATTTTGAACGGAACGACCTAGGAACCTGAAATTTTGTATATTCATAGTGTGGTTCTAAAAGAAATATAGCAAATATACAAAAAAATAATACAGGTCCCAGCAGAGCCGCACAGGCCCCAAACACAAGCAAAGCTACAACTTTTAAACAAAAAGGTCTAGAAATCTAAAATTTTGTTTATCTTAAAAATTTACATAATATACACTTATATATAAAAACTGGTATAAAGCCTCTCGGGTCTCGACAGGGGCTCTGAGCCTTCAGTCACAAATCAAGCTATAACTTTTCAACTGGATGGTTGGTTGGTTGGAATTTTAGGGCGTCGGCTGCTATGGCCATTTTGCGCCCGACAGAAAGTTTAAAAATCCACAGTTTATGAACCCCAAAAGTTTTTTTTTTAAAAATCAGATGAAACACATTCATAAAAATGTGAATGACAAAGATGGAAAAACAATAAAAAATATGACTGAGGATTTTAAAATCATTAATAAATTTAAAAACAGACATTTTTTCCCCGGGTTCTCCCATAATAAGAAATATTAATACAGGGCAGTGTAAATCATTAGTGTGTAAAGGGCACTAAATAAAATAAAGTAAAACATACGCTTACTGGTCGGATATATGCAATGCAAAAACAATAAAAGGATGACTGTATGAATTTAAAAACATGAATAATTTTAAAAACTAGAAACACTTTTTTTAAAAATCATAGGGCTGTTCCCCAATAAAAAAATCTAGTAAATAATTCAGCCCTAATGAGCGTCGTAAATTAGTGTGTAAAGAGCACTGTATAAGAATATGTTTAATAGTCAGCATTGCTCCACAGGAGCACAATGGAGCTGGGTCTTTCTTTAATAAATGGCCATGAGTAAGACGTTTGTGGCCAATCCTAAGCCGAGTAAGAACAACATCTTCTCGCCTGTTTGTTAGACAAGGTATGGACCACGGTGTGATGGCAGGCTTTATTTTATATAATTTATTCGCTGGGTTAAGAGGCCAAGATTCCTGCCAAGAAGATAAGAGTTTATTGTAGATGACCGGGAACAAATGTTCGGGGATTGAGAGTAGCTCCGAGATAGGTAAATGAGTAATAACGTCTTTTGCCGCCTTGTCAACCCGTTCATTTTGCTGGATACCCATATGGCTAGGTATCCATTACAAAATAAATTCTGGTACCTTGGATATCCAGGTAATAAAGATATTCCTGGATTCTTATAACAAACGGGTTGTCTGCATTGAATGACTCCAAGGATTGCAAGGCGCTCAGGGAATCTGAGAAAATCCAAAAGTTGGAATTGGATAATTAAAAGAGAACTCTAACGCTCTGGCTATGGCTAACAATTCCACAGTGAAAATGGAAAATTCGTTTAGCACATGATAGGAAAATACCAAATTATCTATAAGGAACGCACAGTCAACTCCTTCCTCTGATGTGGACCCGTCTGTGTATATGTGGAAGCCATCAGGGAGGGATTCTAAAAAATTCCTAAAAAGTGCCTTAATTTCAGCTTCCATAAAATTAGATTTTTTCCCAGCAAATAAGTTGTACTTTATATCTGGTTGGGGGAGAATCCACTGAGGAACATCTCTGACCTCTCGGCTATGCATGACTGGAAATGAGAGGTTCAGGCTCTCCAAAAGATTTTTGAGCACATTCTTTATGCTTCTAAAGGTATGAGGGGGAGGAATACTAGGTTTATCATATAAACAGGCAAAAGCTGTGTGCAGACTTTCACCATATATACGAAGAGCATATTTAAGAAGGAGTTTGGCTCTTCTAAACCATAATGGGGGCTCAGAAGCCTACACATAAAGGCTCTCTACCGGACTTGTACGGAAAGCTCCTGTGGCAATTCTTATGCCTAGGTTATGAATGGGATCTGGTTGGTTGGTTGATTGGAATTTTAGGGCGTCGGCTGCTATGGCCATTTTGCGCCCGACAGAAAGTTTAAAAACCCACAGTTTAAGGGGCCAAAAGTTTTAAAAAAAAATCAGATGAAAAAAAATTATAAAAACTTGAGTGACAAAGATGGACAAACAATAAAAACTATGACTATGAGATTTTAAAATCATTAATAAATTTAAAAACAGAAATTTTTCGCCAGGGTTCGCCCGTAATAAGAAATATTAGCATAGGGCTGTGTAAGTCATTAGTGTGTAAAGGGCACTAACTGACTATAAAATAGGTGATTAAAATCTATTTTCTTCTGAGTTGACCCCTAAAAAAAAAACTGATGAATATGATTAGTGTGTAAATGGCACTAAATGAAACCTATACTTAATGATCAAATATATACAATGCAAAAGCAATAAAAGGATGACTATATGAATTTAAAAACATGAATAATTTTTAAAAAAAGAAACACTTTTTTAAAAATTATGGGGTTGTTCCCCAACAAAAAATCTAAGGAATGATTCAGCCCTAATGAGCGTCGTAACTTAGTGTGTAAAGGGCACTGGGTTAGAATATGCTTAATAGTCAGCATTGCTCCACAAGAACACAATGGCGCTGGTTCTTTTTTTAATAAATGGAGGTGAGTAAGACGGCTATGACCAATCCTAAGCCGAGTAAGAACGACATCTTCTCGCCTGTTTGCTAGACAAGGTAATGACCACGGTGTGATGGCAGGCTTTATTTCAAATAATTTATTAGCAGGGTTCAGAGGCCAAGAATCCTGCCAAGAAGATCTGAGTTTTTTGGAAATCACCGGGTACAAATGCTCGGGGATTGAAAGCAATTCAGAGATCGGTAAATGAGTAATCGCGTGTTTTGCCGCCTTATCGACCCGTTCATTTTGTAAGATACCCATGTGACTAGGGATCCAGATAAAATGAATACTGGTACCTTGAGAATCCAGGTAATGAAGATATTCCTGGATTCTTTGAACAAACGGGTTTATAGAATTAAATGATTCCAAAGATTGCAAAGCGCTCAGTGAATCAGTGAATATCCAGATGTTTGAATTTGGATAATTAAAAGCGAACTCTAACGCTTTGGCTATGGCTACCAATTCCGCTGAGAAGATGGAGAACTCGTTTGGCAAATGATATGAAAATACACTGTTATCTATAAGGAACGCACAGCCAACCCCGTCCTCTGATTTGGACCCATCTGTATATATGTGGAAGCCATCAGGAAGGGTTTCTAAAAAAACCTTAAAGAGTGCGTTAATTTCAGCTTCCATAAAATTTGATTTTTTCCCAGAAAATAAGTTATAATTTATGTCTGGTTGGGGGAGAATCCACGGAGGGACCTCTCTGACCTCTCGGCTATGCATGGCTGGAAATGGGAGGTTCAGGCTCTCCAGAAGATTTTGGAACCAATTATTAATGCTTCTAAAAGAGTGATGGGGAGGAATACTAGGTTTATCAAAAAAACAGGCAAAAGCTGGATGTTCACTTTCACCATATACGCGAAGAGCATATTTGAGGAGTAGTTTGGCTCTTCTAAACCATAATGGGGGTTCAGAAGCCTCCACATAAAGGCTCTCTACCGGACTTGTGCGGAAAGCTCCTGTGGCAATTCTTATGCCTCGGTTATGGACGGGATCTAACAGCTTCAAAGTGCTCTTTGAAGCTGAGGCATAAACAATGCTTCCATAGTCTAATTTAGATCTAACTAGAGAGCCGTATAAAAAGGAGAGCATCTTCCTATCAGCGCCCCATTTGGTAGCGGAAATAGAGCGCAAAACATTCATGGCTTGTAAGCATCTCGCTTTTAAATTACGAATATGAGGGAGCCATGATAATTTTCTATCAAATGTCAGACCCAAGAATTTATGTGAGTCCACCACTAAAATAGGGGATCCATAAAGTGTAAGGTCTGGGTCTGGATGGAGACCCCTCAAAAAACAAAAGTGAACGGCCCTTGTTTTTTGGGGTGAAAATTTAAATCTTACTTCGTTGCTCCAGGTTACGAGCTTGTTGATGGCCAGTTGCAGTTGACGCTCAATAAAGAACATTGAGGACCCTCGACAGTAGATGGCAATATCGTCAACGTACAGGGAATAGTTCACAGTGGATGGAAGTTGTGAACAAGCCTCATTCATAGCAATGAGGAAAAGAAATGGACTCAGCACACTTCCCTGTGGGACACCATTATCCTGCGTAAAAGGGTCTGAGATCGTTGACCCAACGCGAACTCGGAATGTTCTGTTCGCCATGAAATTACACAGGAAAGAGGGAAGGTGTCCTATAAGGCCATACTTCCGCAAAAGTATTGCTATTCCATGCCTCCAAGTTGTATCATAGGCTTTTTCCAGATCGAAGAACACCCCTACAACATGTTGTTTATATCTCTGTGCAAAATGAATCTCATGCTCCAACCGAAGAAGGTGATCAACAGTTGAGCGGGATTTGCGGAAACCGCACTGAAATCTGGACAACAGGTGGTTTTTTTCCAGATACCACATAAGTCGGACAGAGACCATCCTTTCCAGGACTTTGCACATGCAACTAGTTAGTGCTATTGGTCGATAGTTTGAAGGACAAGAGTGGTCTTTATTTGGTTTGGGAATAGCAATAACAATTGCTTCTCTCCACAAATTTGGGATCTCTCCTAATGACCAAACGTAGTTAAATAACGAGAGAAGGTGAGCATAAGCTTCCCTCGGTAAATGCTTCAAGAAAGCATATAAGATTCCATCTGGGCCTGGCGCAGAATCACTGGAGCAACGAAGGGCATAATGCAGTTCCCGTAAAGTAAACGGGAGATTATATTTTTCGAGGTTTCGGGATTTGAAATTTATAGCTTGCGATTCTTCGATACGTTTTTGTCTTTGAAAGGAGGCTGAGTAATGTTTTATCTGTGAAACCTCAGCAAATGTCCTTCCGAGGATATTAGCTACCTCCTTTGGGTCAAAGTATGTATGACCATTTTCAGTGAGAGAAGGGAGTTTATCCGGGAGTCTTTTCCTATTTATTTTCCTAATCATGTTCCATACAGTTTGAAGAGGGGTGTTCCTATTAATGGAGGAAATATAATCCCTCCAACAGAGTTTCTTATTTGTGGAAATGATTAGTTTACAACTGGCCCTTTTCTGTTTATAAGTGATAAGATTCTCAAGAGTTGGTTGTACTAAGAAAATGCGGAGAGCTCTCTTACGTTCTCGAACCGCTAGGGCACATTCTTCATTCCACCATGGCACTGGTATTTTCGTCGAAGAGGATCGACATTTTGGAACGGATTGTTCTGCCGCTTGGAGGATGCGGGTAGTGAAATCCTCTACAGCCTCATCTACAGACGGAAAGGGTGTTTTATTCTCAAACTGTAGATGGGATTGGAAGACCTGCCAGTCTGCTTTATCCAATTTCCAACGTGGTAGAGGGTTGGAAAAAGTAGAAGAACTCAGGGAAATACTGATCGGGAAATGATCACTACCATGTAAATCTGAGAATACGCTCCAGGCTAAATTAGGTGTGAAAGATGAAGAGGATATAGATAGATCGATGCATGACGCAGAGCCGTTGGCAGAGTGGAGGAATGTTGAAGAGCCATCGTTTAACAAATTGATGTTAAAAGCATTCAAAACTTTCTCTATCATATATCCTCTTTCAGAGAGCTTTATAGACCCCCAAATGGGGTTATGGGCGTTAAAATCACCCAGAACTAGATAGGGGCTTGGAAGTTCACACAGTAGAGATGACAAAGATGTTTCGTCCGTATATTGATCCGGAGGTAGATACAGTGAACAAACAGTTAGAGGTGAGAGGTCTTTGAATAACACTCTAACTGCTACCGCCTGGAGATTCGATGTTAAATTAATGGTAGTAAAAGGCAAGGATCTTTGGACTAAGATGGCAACACCACCACAGGCTTTATTTCCCGAAGTATAATCCTCCCTAATAAAATTAAACCCTTTTAGGGTAGGAGACTGGGTTGGCAAGAGGAACGTTTCTTGCAAAGCCAATAAGGAGAAGGAGAACTTATTGACCAAGAGCTTTAGGTCTTCTAAGCGACAAAAGAATCCATTAAGGTTCCATTGTAATAGTGCCATGATGAAGGTTTTAAGATGTGAGATTAAACTCTCGAGATAACTCCATCTCCTCGATAGGAGATATCTGTACGTTTAAAGGGAAGTCTGGCCCTCCCCCCAAAACTGGAGAATTTGGTGTAGTCTCTACTACACGCTTTTTGGAGGGGTCAGAGGAAGGTGACGCCTCTGACGAGCGCTTCTTCCCATCTTCTCTCTCCGAAGTTTTTGGAGGAGTTCCTGGTTGTATGATGGGATTCGAAGTCCGACTAACGTTAGCAGATGGTTCTGTGGGGGTGGAAGTTCCACAACAAAAATCCGCAATACGTATATCTGTCATAGTACCAACTGTCATAACAGAAGGACGACTCTTCACTACAGATGCGTAATTTCGGACTTCATTCCGTTCAACCTGCCTACGTGCTTCGGGAAAAGACAAACCCCCAAGGACACGAACCTCTTGGATTTTCTTTTCCTTCCGCCAAATAGGACAGTCTCTTGAAAGGGCAGAATGGGCTCCCTTACAATTACAACACCGGAACTCGTTTGAACAATCTTCCATCTCATGTCCGGGCAGGCCGCACTTGCAACAAACTGCATTAAAATGACAGTTTGTTCTCGTGTGGCCGTACTTCTGACATTGGAAGCATCGCAACGGGTTGGGGATAAAGGGTCTCACGTGACAGTGGATATAGCCGATATAGATGGTATCAGGCAAAACTGATCCCTCAAAGGTAACAATGAAGGAATGCGTAGGATGAGGAACACCATTCCTCCTTGGAGCGATCCGGCGAATGTCAACAACAGATTGATCATCCAATTCGGCAATGATTTCCTCGTCCCCCATTCCTTCCAGGTCCTGGCACGTGAAAACACCTTTTTTGTAATTTAAGGTTGCGTGGGGAGAAACCGAAATGGCTTTCTCAGCAAACTTTTTAAGGATAAAAGGGTGGTAGCTTGTTTATCCTTAACAACCTCGATCAATAAATGGCCATTAAACAGTCTTTTTACATGTTTCGTGTCCCCAACGAGGCGTTTGAGTTCTTTTGAAATTAGAAATGGGGAGATGGTCTTAAACGACTCCCCACTTGCCAATTTCATCTCCAAAAACTTCGGATTCTTTGGCGGTCTTCGACTCGATCTCTCTTCACGATCGTTCTTTTGTCTCTGGTTAATTTGCTTATTTTGTTTACCCATATTAAGTAGGATAAATATTCATCTCCCTCGCTCCCCACCCACCACCGAGCCCAACAAGGGGATGCACATTGGCACCAGGGATACGAGGAGGATATAGGCAGCGCCTAACCCTGTGGCCGAAGCTCCAAAGGAGCGACGACCAGCCGATTGATCTGGACGGGCTCATCCAGACCTCCCATCCTTCCGAGAAGCAGGGGCCAAAGTGGTGTGTTGTTCCGGAAAGCCTTCCCTCAACAACCAGGATCCCCGTTTCCCCAGAAGTAGGGTTGCTGCGCACGGCAAACACGCAGGTGGACGTACTGGTCGCAATGGAGGCCATGTCAAAAACATGGCCTGCATTGCGAGCACCGGTCCCTTTGGGAGGGTCCACAACCGACCGGACACTTTTCGTCTGGCCTCTCTGCTAAGGCCTGTCTGGCATGGGTGACCCGATCCAGCATAGCCCTTAGCGTCACTGAGGCACTCAAGCCCCTCCACCACGTCAAGGTAGTGCCCACGGAGGGGGAATGGGATCTAATAGCTTCAAGGTGCTCTTTGAAGCAGAGGCATATACAATGCTTCCATAGTTTAGTTTAGATCTAACTAGGGAGCCGTATAAAAATAAGAGTATCTTCCTATCAGCGCCCCATTTGGTAGCGGAAATAGAGTGCAAAACATTCGTGGCTTGTAAGCATCTCGCTTTTAAATTACGAAGATGTGGGAGCCATGATAATTTTCTATCAAAGGTCAGACCCAAAAATTTGTGGGAGTCCACCACTGAGATCGGGGATCCATAAAGAGTAAGATCCGGGTCTGGATGGAGGGCTCTCAAAAAAGCAAAAGTGTACGGCCCTTGTTTTTTGGGTTTTTCAAACGGAAGCCAAGAAATCTGAATTCTTGCATATTTACGGTGTGTTACTTAAAATTTTAGCTCGTATACACTAAAATTTATATATTCCTCTGTGGCCCTGGCAGGGGGCCCTAAACACAAACAGAGCTATAATGTTTGAACGATAAAGCTTAGATATCTGAAAATTTATATACTTATAGTAGTTTACTAAAAAATTTACCTAATATATACGAAAAACTGGTATAAGGCTCTTAGGTCTCGACAAGGGCCCTGAAGCCCAAATCTCAAATAAATTCTAACATTTGAATAATAAAAAGGTCTAAGAACTTGAAGTTTTATTTTTTTACAGTGCGTTACTTAAAAATTATAGACAATATACAAGGAGATTGGTATAGGCCTCAGGGCCCCTGGCGGGCTCAAATACAATTGAAGCTATAAAATTTGAATGGAAAGGACTACGGTCCTGAAATTTTGTTTAACCCTTAATTACTCGCATGGGGTCAAAGCAGTTTCGCATAAAAAAATTAAGCACTTGCCGCGGCTCTAATTTCCCCACGCCCTCGTTAGTTTCATAACTCGCGCCGAAGTTTGTATTCTAGTAGCGACCAAGTAACGGGAGTGCAAGGACACGTCGCTGCGCTCTATAGCGGTGACCCCGTGCGAGTAATTCCGTTACTTTTTTGAAAGAGATAAGTTGCTTATTTTATGTATTTTTTTGGTGTATTATTAATTCGACTTGTATTATTATATGACCAGTCTGTAAATTTAGGTTATAAATATGTTTTTTACAGCTTTATAAAATGAAATTATCCAAAAATTACGTATTACTATGAGTTTTGTATCTTTTTCCAGAATTAGTCATGGATAGAAGAGAACAGCAAATTGTGAAATGGTTGGCAGAGGCTTCTGACGAAGAACAAGTTGGAGGGTCAGATTCTGAGTCGGAGTTAGATGAGATAACACAAAAATGATCACGATAGTGCTACTGAAATCGACCAATCGTCCTCACAATCCAGCGAATCGTCAGACAACGACGAAGAAGTCTCTGCAGGGCAGTATGACAATTTTTATTTTACCAGACATAATGGCAGAAATGGACCTAAACAAAAATGGCCAAAGTCACCACCATCAAGTGCTGTAAGAACACGAGGCCGTAATATAATTTTACGCTTACCATGTGTCAAGTCAGCAGCGAAATCATCAAAGACTGCTTGGAATGTTTTAGTTTGTTTTTTTCTGATGACATTTTAAATTTGCTTGTAACATGTACAAATCAATACATCGGGGAAGTCAGAAACAAGTTTCATAGGGAATGTCACGCAAAAGATACAGACATTGAAGAAATAAAAGCATTGCTGGGCTTGTTGATTATGTCTGGAGTGTTGAGAGCCTCACATCTCAATTTCCTAGATCTCTGGGCCACCGATGGAACCGGTGTAGAGATGTTTCGCCTGACAATGAGTTATCAACGTTTTCTATTTTTACTGAGATGTCTTCGATTTGACGATAGAACAACAGAGCTGAACGTTTGCAAATTGATAACTTTGCAGCTATACGTGAGATCTGCAACATGATACGAGCAAAATTTCAAGAAGCCTATTCGCCGGGCGAAAATGTGACGATAGATGAGCAATTGATCCGTGGCCGTTTCAAAGGCAAAGTTTACATGCCAAGCAAACCAAATAAATACGGCATAAAAAAAACAGGCATTAGTAGATTCAAAAACATTTTATTTGCTGGCTTTTGAGGTTTATTCTCGCAAACAGCCTGCGGGTCCTTACCAAGTCTCAAACAGCCCTAATGACATAGTAAAACGTCTTGTACAGCCGATAAAAGGAAGTAGCCGTAATGTTACCACAGACAATTGGTATACGAGCGTGAAATTCGCAAATGAATTATTGGATCCACCCTACAAGCTCACCTTAGTTGGAACACTCAAGAAAAACAAACCCGATATACCTCAGGATTTTTTGCCAAACAAAACTAGAACTCAATTCAGCTCTCTTTTCGGATTTCAAAAAACATTGACGATGGTTTCGTATGTTCCAAAACCGAATAAAGCTGTTGTGTTGTTATCTTCCATGCACCATGCAGCTCATATCGACCCAACTTCAAGTGATCAGCGGAAGTCAGAAATAATAATGTATTACAATAGCACCAAAGGAGGAGTGGACACCAATGATTACTTGTGTGGTACATACAGCGTAGGAAGGCGAACTAAACGATGGCCGTTAGCCATTTTCTTCCTTCTTATAAATGTTTCAGGCATAAATGCACTCGTTGTACATCGAGCAAATACAGACAAATTACGTACCCACGTGAGGCGTAATTTCTTGCGGCAATTGTCTGTTGAACTTGTTCAAAATCACCAGAAACGACGACTTGAAGTCAGTGCAACTCCTAAAGTTGTAAAAAAACGTCTTATGGAAGTTGGAAAACCCCATCCCACCAACCACTGCAAAGCGTGGGCGTTGTAGCAACTGCCCGCGGAAAAGGGATCGAAAAGTATCAACAAAATGCAAAAAAAATTGTGTGCAATGATCACTCTGAAATATATTGCCAACAATGTAATAAAAGTGATTCGGAGAGTTCCTAAAAATATTTATAAAATTTAACTTTGATCACTGCTTAAGTACAAATTGTTAATTTGTGATAATTATTTTAATTTAGTTAACCAGTTGGTGTTTATTTTTCGTCGAGAGCAGACGCATCTGCAATCGCTCCTTAGCCACCCCAGTTCCCAAATTTTCCTCCCCCAAAAAACCATCCCTCATCCCGCCGACTCGACGCAGTTCCTACGTCGAAGCTCCAAAGAAGCGAAGCATACCAAAGCTGGTATTTGTTGTTTACTATTACACTTCTTGTTTTTTTACACGAATTCCTCACATTATTTTATTCCCATACGATACATCTGCATCCTCCATCAACTGCAACTTCAAGGATTTTAACTGCATATAGGCTTCGTCGGAACCCGCCGTTTTCGACTGATGGCGCCTCTCGTGATGGTCAATAAAAAGAATCGGTGTGAGCGCCGAAGCGTCGGCTGCTAAAACCAAAGCAAAACATACGAGCATTGTCTCTTATATATCAATCATTAAATAATTATTTTAACTATTTGTTTTAGTTTATTTTATTCTAATAATGGAGGATACCTTGAAAATAATGAGAGTTGGTTTTAATGCAGTAAAATATAAAGCCGATTTCTTTAGTATAACATCAATAAAAAAGGGTAAAAAACTACTACAGAGCAACGATATACACGATCTGTATGAAGTCCAACAAGGCAGCTTTAGTACATTTAAAGTTAAGTGTCTTCGAGAGACCAGCATAAGTAAACCACCTTATGAAATAAGAATTGAGGTAACGTATTTCATTTTTCAAAATAATGGCTTAATAATATTTATAGGATAAAAATGTGAAGGTGCCTTGCTAATGATGATGATATTTTCAAGATTGACAATGAAAGAAATCTTGTTGAAGCCCATTGCAAATGCAAAGCTGGTTTATCTAAAAAATGCAAGCATATTGCTGCTGTCATCCAAGCCATCAACACAGAACGAGTCAATTTCAAGACCACAATTCCACAACAATGGCTTAAACCGGGTGGAATGAAAGAGGAATTAAGCTTATATGCAAAAGGTGAAACAATTGAAAATTTGTTTTCATTGCCACAATCAAAAACAATAGAGATGAATGAACATTGGCAGGCAGAATTATGGGAAGAGGTAAAGCACATACAGTGTCATACAGCAGTCGTTAATCCAGGTCCATCCAGAGACCCAACTCCTCGGCCTCAGGCCATACAGGCTCTGGATGGACGTAATGGATTACAATGAATTCTATAATTCTATTCTATTCTATGCTCAAAGAGGAATGCATGTCAGAAGCAGAGAAAATTTGTGCCAGCAACTTGAATTTGGCATGTAGCACAACTGAACGGGATTTGGAAAAATAAGGCTAACTGTGGTAAATTTTTTCTATCTCCTGACAGAGAAGGAACAACAAGTCTACAATTCAAAAATTGCTCTGGATGCAGCAGAAATATCAAAAATTTGTCTTGAAACTGTAGAGCAGTCCAACAACAAAAGATGGCATGAGTTGCGCTTATGCCGGATTTCATCAAGTACAAAGGCACACAGGATAAAAACCAGGAGAGGTAATTTTGAGGAATTAGCCATCCAATTCCTCAGATCGAAAATTATAAATATGCCTGCGACTGTATACGGCAAAGAAATGGAAACTTTCGCCCTTAACGAATACGAAAAGAAGAACAACTGC
>JAHWFO010089202.1:0-13907 GCA_023313115.1 Rhysida immarginata
TTTTCTAGTTCTCTTGCACAAAGCGATAGCGGAGATCAACATGCTTAGATTGGAAACGTTCAGTTCCATTACGGGCAAATTGGATAGCTGACTCATTGTCGCAAAACAGTTTCACAGTCCCCAAAGGTGGAAACCGTCCTTTACATTATTCTAGAATTCGACGCAGCCATAAGAGTTCCTTAACTGTGTCGGACATAGCCAGGAACTCTGCTTCCATTGTCAACAGTGCAACACTTTTCTGCTTCGATGACTGCCAGGTTACTGGAATTCCAAAACGAAACCAATAAAACCACTAACTGACTTGCGATCATCCAAATCTGCTGCCCAGTTCGAGTCCATATAGAACTGTAAGACGTTCTTGCTGTTCAGTGTTAGTCTTATACATAGATTCTTTGTAGTGGCAACATAATTTAGGACCTGCTATAAACAGTTCCAGTGCTTGATTCCTGGACTACTGTTGAATTGGGACACTAGTATAATTGAATGCAGAATGTCCGGTCTTCTCCGTTGAGCCAAATACATCAGGGAACCTATTAATGAACGATTGGGGACCTGATTCATCTTACTAGTGCTGGCATCATCTGCTTGGCATCCATACAAGTATACACAATTTGTTGCTTGTAGTTTCTCGAAGCCTAACTTTCTAAAAGTTCTCTGTACCATTGACGACCAGACTGATGGAGACCATAAAGTGCTTTCTTCAATTTCCACACAGTAGAGGGTAGTTGTGGAACATATCCAGGGGATGGCTGCAAATAGATATTAACATCCAAGTTGCCGTACAAACATGCATACATGACATCCAGATGCATGTGGCAACACCCCTTCAGGACTACTAGTACAATGAAGAATACAACCACCAAGGTGAAATTGACTACAGGGCTGTAGTTCCTGGCTGTTGACTGAAACCTTGCGCCACCAGACGTGCTCGATATCTTGCAATTTTCTTTGGCTGATCAATGAAGTATTTCAGGGCAAACACCCAGCGAGATCCAACTAGTTCCACATCTTCTGGTTGCGCGACTTCTTCAAAGACTCCCCGCTGTTTAAAAGCTTCGATTTCTTCACTCATGGCTGACTGCCAGGAAGAAGATTGTGGAGATACAAGAGCATCCTTGTAAGAAGACTGTACTTTAACTTCTAGACAATTTGCTTCTAGTCGTTCATTATCTGATGAATTCTCAGGGTCAATCGTTCTTCTACCTCGACTGAACGCAACAGTCCCATTCAAGTTCTTTGTACTGAAGTCAAACTGTGATGGATCATAAAATATATGAGTTCCACTACCTACAGTTATTATTAATTTATTAGCGAGTTCCACTAACTTCTGATGGTTGATGGTTGGATAGGATGGCTGTCTAGGTGTCCGCGATAGCCCGACTGGTATAGGCGTCGGCAATGACAGCCGAGGTTCCTGGTTCGAACCCAGGTCGCAGAATTTTTCCTTCCATTTTCTGATAGAAAAACCTTTACCTGATGCTTGGTAGGCTTATCTCCAGTTATAATATCATTTATTATTAATTGTGAGTTCCACTAACTTTCTGATGGTTGGATAGGAGAGATTCTCGATCTGTGAGCCAAGTGCCCGCCTCCCATTGTGCTTTCTACCATGATAATTTGGTTGTCTTTAAGACGCCTTGAGACAGCATGGCTGTCCAGGTGTCTGCGATAGCCCAACTGGTGGAGGCATCGGCCATGACAGCTGAGGTTCCTGGTTCGATCCCAGGTCGCAGAATTTTTCCTTCCATTTTTCGATAGAATATGTTATCTCCAGTTATAATATCATTTATTATTAATAAAATATGTTGTTGGATCGGCAATAGTTTTCAACTTCACGTTTTGATCGTAACATCTCGTTGGATCCGCAAGCATAATAAATGTCATTGCGTCCTGCAGATGCACCAGACTTCCGTTCAACAACAATTCCTTCCCATTCATCAATTGGCTTTTTATTTGAACTATGATCAGATTTTGAATGTGTAGAATCGCTGATCTTCACCATTGGAGGCAAAGCTGAGTGAGTGGAGTTGGTGACTCCCTCTCCTTGAGAACAGTCTCAGTAGGATCCTTTTTCTGGACATCTTCCTCGAAATCGCCATCAACATCCGAAGAAGCTTCTGATTCATCGCTGTAATCTGAAATCGGAATCCAATTATTTTCTACCTACTGCTTCTCTGCGTTGCGAAGCATCCCCATTCCAAGTCTGCTCTCATCAAATTTGACATGTTGCGATTCCTTGACACTATTGTCATCTGGAAACCAAATTCGGTTAACATCTTGTATGGAAAGCATAGCCAAGAAGAACGCCGAGGCGTTCTCTTCCCTCCAATTTGCTGCGCTTCTGTTTTTCTAGATGACAGAAAGCTAGACATCCAATCTGCTTAAAATGAACTACTGTTGGTGTCCATGCAGACCACAGCTCTTCTGGAACGCTGCCTCCAATTACCTTACTCACTGTATGGTTGCTTAATTATGCAGTCGTTTTCATTAACTCTCCCCAATAACGATGAGGTACTCTGGAAGCTTGCAAAAAAGTTCGAACTCCTTCCAAAAGCGTCCGGTTGAGACGTTCGGCAACGCCGTTCATCTGCGGTGAATATGTGTAAAGGCTGGTTCCCATAGCTCCGACAAGTTGCTACTACTGGCCACTACGACTACTACTGCGATTGAGAAGATCGATCTGTTAAGCATCGACGCCAGTCGTACTCAATTATCGGCAGAGGGTGCCGGTTCCCATAGGCGCGATTTGCAATCGTGATCTAGCACTGCGCATGCACTGATAGGAGAGAGCGCCTCTTGTCGAGAGAGAATAAACATGGTGTCTAGTTTATTGATACATATGCGAGCGTGTTTTCTTACATTGTATACAGCTTTAAAAAAGCCGTATTCTCTTAAAAAAAGAGGGGAATAGTCAGTGATAATTTATTTGACATTCCTCAACACACAAAGGCAAGAGCATGGGAAATCACACCAGCGATTCGATGAATTTCCCTCCTCTCTCCTTTGCTGGAGCACGTGGCTAACAAGAAAGCTGGAAAAGAGCTGACAAAGCCCCAACTAGCTGACTTTGGCACTGATAAAATTGAAAACTAAAAAATTCATTTATTTCACGAATTAAAAAGAATTAAGCATTTGTAATGTTTTATTTTATATATTATAGCTTGAGATAATGAAAAAGGTCACCCAAAATGAATAATTATAAAAGTTCACAAGTTTAAAATTCAATATTCTACATGGCAAGAATTGTTTAAAAGAGTATCTTATCTAAATAGTGTTGTGTCCCACCGCCCTCACAATAAGTGATGGTGTTCCCCTTGCGTTCCGCGATGAGTGCCGGGGTGAAGGGAGCTAGGGTTCGGGACCGAAATCAAATGAAAGACAGACTGACACTGTGATAATTAAGCTCAAAGACATTTTATTTATTCATTTTAATACCTGAATGACCTTTTCCAATACACCCTCTATCTATGGCTCTTATATGTTACCTTTATTAGGGGCCTCTACTATAAACTTATGATACATCACACTAACAATACTTAACAAGGTAGTGCTTCTGCACAATACTACCGGCACTCCTGCTCGTGATATATGCTCAAGCCTGCAGGAAGGAAATTATGCCTATCAATAAATGAGAGTAGGAGAGCATTGGCTCGGCTGAGGTGACAGCTACGAACACCTCCGCACTCCCGAATCAAATACTTCCTTTAATGACTACGCTCGTAAGAGCCCCTTTCGTTGGCTTGAAAGGGGGTTGCAGGAACCCCTCTTGGAAAGTACAGAGTTTCTTGTCATGCCAGCCACTGGCGAGCCCCGAGTTCTGATAGTGTGCATAGGTGTATCACAATCACTTATATGAATACGCCAAATCAGTTAACTCAGCAAACACTTCTCTCATTACTAGGAAAGTTCCCACTATATTGCTGCCAGACCTTGGTTTTCACGACAGGGTGCTTAACTAGATATTAAAACAATTGTTACTCTTAAACTAGATCGGTAATTATTGTTTAATCAGTTACAAAGCAGCTTCGAAAATAGTTCATTGGGAGCGATGCCAAAGTGCATCGCATAGGAGCAGCGCTGAAAAGAGTTCATCTAAGTTAATGCCAAGGGCGGGAGGACGAATGGCACTACCGGACTCTAATAAAGATTTAGCAGTTCGAAGAACTGTTCACCAAGTATGAATAAAGAATCACTCACCAATTGTCTGCTATACTTCTCGAATTACCATCTTTGAGTCACCATTTAGTACCGCATTCCACAATCGGATCTCCACTTCCAGTCGAATACGAATCACCCATGATTTACTGCCCTCTCATGGCTCCGAGGTATTCCAACACCCGGACCTGTTGATTGGCTCACCAGTAGAAATTCGCAAACTACGATGTCGATTCATGGTCACTTGTCATCGTACAAATAACAGTTTAAAACATTAATTAAAAAAATTATGAAACAAAAATGCGTTTTGCCTTGTTTACACATAGCCTCGTTTTCGGACCCGAGGTAACAAAACGACAAACCGAAAAGGGTACGTCCGTACCGCTCAGTTTTTAATCAAAAAAAAAAAAAATGAAACTTTTTAAAGAAAACAACATACACCAGACAGTCACGTATCCTATTTTTCCACGAAAGCGATCGCAACAATACTCTGCCGGAGGCTGAGCAATCTTCTCAGAAAACTCGCAACAATTGCCGCTCCAACAGAGTATTAGCTACGATCGCTCATAACAAGCAACAAGTCACTTTTTTGACAATGGAACAAAACGCGACGCACTTGTATCCTTTAAAACACAATAATCACAGTAGTAGTTAATATCTGACCAGACAGAACTCATCATCTTTATAATCGATGAGCTGTCAATACCTTCAGCTGTCAATAAAATCAATAAAACCAATCACCGTGACTATTAATGTCCAATCAGCTTAAATATTAATGAAGTATGGTGATTTTTAATGAGATTTCATGCATATTTATCGAGTTTATCAAAATCATAAATATCAATGAGATATTGGTAAATATTAATGAAAAATTATGAATTATCGATGATTATAATCATCTAAACTATTAATTACATGTTATTAGGCATGAATATTTTATTAGCAACTCTTTTTTTATCATAGTTACTATTAGATTTCGTTATTAGTTTCGTATTCCATCACCTCCCATCATCTTCAAAATCGATAATGATTAGATGTTTTTAGTTTCGTATTCTGTCACCAGATTTATTTTTCCCAATGATAAATATTTATGAAAAATAAGTTTTTAGTTTCGTATTCAGTCACTCCCCATCATCTTCAAATTCGATATGAATACATGTTTTTAGTTTCGTATTTCATCTTCAAAATTGATGAGCTGTTAATATATTTCGAAAAATATTGATAAAATAACAATCAAATGATACAATTACAGGTTTTAATGATGAGAATTAATGATGATCCTATTAATTACATGCAATTTAGCATGAACATTTAATTTGCAACTCTTTTTTTTCATAACAATGATTAGCTGACGTTTTAGTTACGTATTCTGTCACTAAATGGTGCTCCGACCCTTTTATTTTTTCTCAATGATAAATATATATGAAAAATACGATTTTTTCGATGAATATTACCAATCATTCGATACAATTACATGTTTAATGTTGATGCCTTCTCAAGGCGAATGGGTCTTAATTAGGTTACAAAGAATGAGAACATAAGGGGATGGACTACAAAAAATTAAAAAGAATAAATAATCACTCTGGGGGGTTTTGTTGTTAATGTAGATACGCCATTGGGTATCTTAAATAATTTTTTTTTAATTTTTAAGTATATATACTTGTAAGAAATAACGTTTTTCAGTCTGCAGCTTTTGATCAAAGAAAAGAAATCATCATCACACTTTCACAGTTTTTCTGGTAAGTTTTTTTATTTTTTATTTTATTATCTAACTTTTTTTATATAATTTAAAAAAAAAATAGTTTTCGAGAATTTTATGAGAGAAAGACAGAAAAAAAGGAAGATTGCATATATTTTTTTTCTCTTCCTTTTTTACATCTTCTTTTTTAGATCTATTCACATGAGAAATAAAAATATGATTTCGCAAGCATATTTTTCACGAGAACCTCCGCCATTAATGCCAGAGAACTCATTATCGTTAGGAGACGAAATTTTTTTGGTTGTCAATCGATTTAACCAGCATACCTTAATTCACGTACGACAATATGAGCTCTCGGCACGTAAATATGTACCAACGTAGTCCGGCATTGCTTTGTCAGTGAACGAATGAAAAGCATTTTCAGCTCTACTAGAATCCATTTTACATCAATTTGAGACTGAAACGAATCCGTGCTATTTGTACGAAAGTAGCAAACTCATAGTCTTTTCGGTGGACGAAAATGGGACCATGATGATTAAGCTGGAGAAATCCGACAGAACAAAGAGCATTTTATTGGATGACTCTCAATTTCGCGTCATTTTGGACTCGTATTCAATTCGTTAGTGACAAAATAGAAGAACTGAATAACAATTAAAAAGATTACACAAATTTGTTCATAAATGATTTTTAATTACGTGTCTGTAAGTTCCTCAAGTCTTTAAAAAAAAAACTTTAAGAGGATAATTTTTAAATAATGAAATTTTTACCTTTTTATTATTTTTTGTCATAATATTTTTGTGGGAAAAATATATAATCATGTATATTCTGAAAATGATAATATAAACATTTAAAAAAAAAAAGCACTTTTTATTCTTTATTTTTTCATAATCGACACACACTCATTATATATGAAAGTTTTGAGCGCATAGTTTCAGTTGGTTTATGCTAGTACAACGAACATGGACGCAAGATTTACATTTCCATCTAATTTTTTAATCTGCGGAGCTACAAACTCCGGCAAGACATCATTTACTGAGAAGTTCATAATGCGATCGATGTAACTGTGTAATCCCGCACCGAAGCAGTGCGTCTTTATTTACTCTGAAGATCAACCAGCTCATGATCGTCTCCGACGTGATTCTCCAATTCCTATCACGTTTATCAGAAATTTCAATATCGAAATTTATGACACTCTCCAACCTTTGACATTGGTAATTCTGGATGACGTAGTTCACAATATAAATTCTAAAGATTTAATGAATATTGTGATCAAAGATGGTCATCATAAAAATTTAATGCAAGTTTTATTGTGTCATAATCTGTTCGAAAAAAATTTGCGCACAGTCAGTTTGAACTGTCAAATCTTCGTTATAATGACTGCGTGTCGTGATGTCAATCATCTGAAAATTTTGGGTAATCAAAATGGGGTGGGTGCTCAATATTTATTAAATATATATAAAGATTGTACTCGTAAACCTTTCTCACATTTGCTCCTGGATCTAAGACCTAACGCGGACGAACGTTTAAAGTTCAGAAGCAATATTTTTGATACACATTCGCACGTTTATTTGAAAAGAAACTGAAAAAGAGGAAAGAAAGGAAAAAAAAAAGAAAAAAAATGTCAAAAAAAGTGAAAGCTTATTTTCCCATTTTACAACTGTTAGCCGGTAAAAGTATAAAAAATCACGTTAAAAAATCACTCCTCTTATGCCCTGATATTTTAAATGTCCTTTCCGAATGTAGTCTCAATGTATTAAAAGGACGAATTTCGTTAACGAGCGCGCAAATGCACAAACTGAAGCGGTGTCGACACATCGTGAAGTGTTTGGCGTCGAAAAAGTTTTCTCACAAAAGAAAAACGAACATCATTAACCAAAAAGGTGGTGGATTTTTCACAGCTCTCCTTCCTCCGTTAATAGGCTTATTAGGCGGACTGTTCACGCGAAAATAATGTACAAAAAAATGGTCCTCGTACCTCAAACCCTTCAGCATCCGCTCGAAAAGCCGTTGTCTGCATTAGACAATGAAGTGAAAATTATTTTAGAGAGGAATGATCTGGACGATAGAACCAAAGCTAAACTCTATAATCTCACCTTGCAAAGGTATTTTAATTATTATCAAAAATTAAAAAACGAATTTTTTCAATAAGAGAAAGACCCGTTGGAAGACGATGATGTTGATCCATCTGTCACCGCCACCGTCTCTCATGCCGCGGCTACCACCGCCACTGCCCCCGTGCGCGCACCACCACCACCAGCTGACGACGCGACAGCGAAATTAAAAAAGAAGTCCTTCCGTCTTCCTTCCTTTCGTCCAAGGTGACTTCTTTCGAGCGTGGTCCAAGCAAAGAATACTTCAATCTTTCAGTGCCTGCATCATGGTTCGAGACCGTGTTGCATCAATCGCCTTCATTCGCAAATCTCGTACCACGTCATTCTCATTTTCCTATTTCCGATGTTGATGTCGCATCTTCTCTTCCTCGACAAACGGAGGTCGAAGAAATATTAAACCGCGTCCCTCTAAAATATAAGTCACCAGTTAAAAAAGTCTTAAATTCCACTCGATTGGCATGGGATAAACATCGACGTTTGATTTATGATGGTCGACCCTGCCAGGTTAGAAAATAGATCGACTGCTCATGGGCGTGGTTAGCAAAGACCCTGAAAAGACAATTTATGAGAGCGAACCGGGATGGACAGAAATTAACGCGTTAATCGATCCTGACGAAGTCGAGAAAAGAAGTGTACAAAGAATATCCAATCTGCCTTATCGATTCAAGTGGGATGTCTTCAAGAAGAAATATTTTAGAAAAAATTTATTTTTCCCCTTCATCACCCGGCAGTTACGGAGGTGCTAAACGTTTATACAGGGCGGCAGTCGCTTCACACAAGAGTTTCACGTTAAATGAAATTTAAAAATGGTTATCTACGAAGGACACTTACACTCTTCATAAATACGCAAAGAGAAAATCCCCACGAAATCGCGTGATTGTGCACAGCGTCGACGAAATATGGTCAGCTGATTTATTAGATGTGTCTAATCTATCAAGGTACAATAACAATGTTCGTTTTCTGTTAACTATAGTGGATGTGATGTCAAAACGAGCTGTAATTTTTCCTTTACAAAACAAGATGGGAAGAATGGTCGCTGCTGCCTTCGACGTCGTTTTATCTTTTGAAAAGCCGACAAAAATATGGACTGACAACGGTACGGAATTTTATAACTTCAACGTAGAAAAGGTTTTTAGAAAGTACAATGTCGAACACTATTCTGTTAAAAACGAAGAAACGAAAGCGTGCATCAGCGAGCAATTCCATCGTACTTTGCGAGACCGTTTACATTGTTACTTGCATGCAAATAATACAAAAACTTACATGTTCTGTCTGATTTAGTCAGTGCCTACAATCACAGTTATCACAGATGGAAGCACAAATGGAAACAAATAAATGTCTTGTCTTTCAGAATCTGTACGGTCATAGCGTGAGGAAGAGTGGGAGGAGCAAATTCATCGAAGTAAAAAGAACTCGCGATACGACATCACGATTTAAGCAGGGTGATCGCGTTCGCCTTTCTGTAAAGAAAGAAGCTTTTCAAAGGGGATATACGCCTTCATGGACAGAGGAAATTTTCCTTATCGATACAGTTAATCGAAATCAAAAGATTACAACCTATACAGTATGCGATCTCCAAAATCAACCCATCATCGGTACGTTTTCCGCGCAAGAACTACAAAAAGTTGAATGACAATGGAAGGCTTTTACTTAACACTTCCAAGCAACTCGTCTATGAATGTGTTCCCCGCTAAAACAATTCAAAACTATACTACTTATTTGCCCGAACAAGTCGAGCTGGACGGAGAATATGAAGCAGCCTTAACCGAAATAAGTTTTCCAAATTCATTTACAGACACCGCATTTACTTTGCATCCCAATGGTGAAGACGATCAAGCTCGTATAATTATTCACGGATACAATAAACCTCCGATAAAAGCAAAAGAATTTGACATTCCTCTCGATTGCACTCGCGGAGCTCATACTTACAACAACTTACACGAGCTTAGCCTTGCCATTAACGGTGACATTATAAAAGTGCTCAGTGAGTACGCCGACGGCTTTAAGGATCCAAAGTTGGCTAAAGCGGTTGTACGCTTGGTTTAAGATGAACGATATCACAGATTTATCGTTTACAATCACTTAGACGTTGATCATAAAGTGCGAATGTTTTTAGGAAAATCGATCTTTAAAAGATTTGGATTCAAAGACAGGCAATTTCCATTTTTCTTACGAGAAAAAGGGTTTCCTTTAAAGCTCTTCGCTCGTCAAATCGTTCGACCTTACCCGCTGAAATCGGTTGACAGCTTCTACGTATACAGCGACCTCGTCGCACCGCAATTTATCGGCGATGTCAAAGCACCGTTGATGAGGATTGTCAATAAAGAATACATTTGTATCCTTTCATCGTTTGTATTATTTACCCGTGATTAAAACTTCTTTCCGCACGTTAGAATTGGACTTAAGATTGCACACGGGAGAGCGAGTGCCATTCGCAAACACAGGTCACGTGGTGTGCGTAGTTCATCTCAGACCAAAGAAAAGATTAGGGCGGATTGCTGCGAGCCTTATTCTGCTCATTATACAAATCAGGCCGGGGGCCAATTACCTGTATTTTACAGACAATTTCATCAATGTGGAAGTGGACTTGGTAGCCTTTTCAGTTCCCTCGGAAAATTTGCTTTGCCATTCTTAAAAAGTTCGGCAAGTTATTTTGCTCCAAAGGTCATCGATGTAGGAAAAAACATTGTAGGTGATGTCATTCACTGAGCAAACATCAAAGAATCTGTCAAACGAAGATTACAAGAAACTGGAAAAGAAATTTTTGACGACGTTAACACGAGAATTCAAAAGGGTCGCGGACGGAAACGTAAGAACAATGATGGAAGTAAAGGAAAGAAAATTAAACAGTGGAAAAAAACTCGTGAGAAAATGATATTTTGATTAAAAAAAAAAAATTACTCCTCCATCAACCTTTTTTTTAATTTCTCGATAAAAAGATCAACGTTTACGTTCGTCTCATCATTTGTTACCATGTCGTTCCTTCATCTAACATCGTGTACGTGTTAAAAAGCGAATTGGATGAGTTTTCTGTTCCACCCACTCAAAAATCCATTGAAAAATCCAGGTATGCGGAGTATCGACCCGTTGCTTCCCTATCGTCAGGAGGAACAATCGAATTTCTAATCCCTGGAAATGCTGAAGAATACCGTATTTATTCTACTATAACGCGACTCCACATTTTTGGCCCAAAAAATCGGCAAAATCCTATCCTCTTGTATAACGCGACCCCCATTTTTGACTCCTCGCGAGAAATAAAATGTACAAACTTATACAGAAAAAAAATCTTTACATTGATATGGAAAGCTTTCTCATTCGCACATCGACAACAAAACACAACAGTACATCAATTTTCTTAATAAAAAGACAAGTAATCTTTATTCAGTTTAATATTTTGACTACATAAGCTTTCTCGTAGGCTTTGGTTCGAGGCAGTTTGGAAGTAGGCCTAATTAGAAGTTGCGATGTTTGGGAGAAGTTATTATCGATGTTGTTAGATGTTGGCGACGAGTAATACGAATAAAAAGTGAATTAATATATTGTATAATGAACTGGGCATTATATGCAATGTAAATAATGCATAATACACGGCAAATTCGTCTGAATGTCATCAGCACAGAAAGCGACTTCGACAAAAGCAACTGCCTCAACTTCGAGGCAGTTTGGAAGTTTATAGCCCTACATTGATATGGAAAGCTTTCTCATTCGCACATCGACAAAAAAACACAACAGTACATCAATTTTCTTAATAAAAAGACAAGTAATCTTTATTCAGTTTAATATTTTCACAACATAAGCTTTCTTGTAGGTTTTGGTTCGAGGCAGTTTGGAAGTAGGCCTATTTAGAAGTATCAATGTTTGGGAGAAGTTATTATCGATGTTGTTAACGATGTTGTTATTATCGACGATCGGCCGCAGTCGTCAGAGGGCTGACTTTTATCCTCTAGTATAACGCGACCCAGCAAATTTAGATGCTTTTTTAGGCCAAAAAAATTCGCGTTATAGTAGAATAAATACGGTACATTAATCTTTCCGAAACTATATTGTATGCTCGTGTAAAAATTAAAAAGGATGCGAACACTCCTTTAACGAATGACGAGAGCAAAACTGTCATACCACGAAAGTTGTTGTTGCAAATGCTATTTAAGCAGATCGATGTATTTCTTAACGGTAAACAAGTTAGCACTGGCAACGATTATTCTTATAAGAGTTACATTCAGACGCTTCTGAACTACGGGAATGATGCGAAAAATTCAATGTTAACCAGATCGTTATGGTTGACTAAAGAGGACAGACAAAATGCTTCTGCAGAAAGTGCGAGTCTCGATCTCTTCGGAAGAATTCACGTTGACCCCTGCTTACAAAATAAACTCCTTTTGAACAACGTATCATGCAAATTTAGATTGATTCCTCAGAAACCCGAATTTGCAATCGAAATAAAGGGATTGGAAGGTGGAGGAGCGATTCCACTTCGACCTGTAATCGTATTTGAAGATGTATTGTTATACGTTAAGAAAGTAAAGCCATCACCGACCATCTTACTTGCTCATTCCCGTGCCTTAGATACAGCAACTGCAAAGTATCCATACAGGAACACCGACGTAAAAGTTCATACAGTAATTCAAAAGACAACTTCTGCTCATATCGATAACGTTTTCCAAGGACAAATTCCATTATGAATCGTAATCGGACTCGTAAAACACGATGCATTTAACGGATCATATAAAGACAATCCCATGCATTTCGACAACTATAAACTCTCTTCTTTATCCGTATCGATCGATGGAGAAATAATTGACGGAAAACCATTGGAAATGGACTTCAAAAATAAAAATTATGCTTTAGCTTACTTGAATACTTTTGCTGGCTTAGGCATGCTGTATCATAACAGTGGAAAAACGATCAGTTATAAACGCTGGGGATTTACAGGCGATACTCTCTTCTGCTACAATTTAACACCAGATGGATGCGGCGATGACGACTCCCACATATTGTTAATTAGACAAGGTGTCCTACGTATCGATATGCGCTTCGCTGAAAAGCTACCACAGAACATTAACGTAATGATTTACAGCGAAATGGATTCCTTATTTCAAATCAATAAAGAACGAAATGTGATTTGCGAAAATAAAAAAAATAAAAAATGGATGCTCAACAAATATATGCAATATTGAAACCGCGTTGCAAACAATTTTCAGGAGTGTATCCACTGAATCACGTACCTCATACACCTCGACAAAAAGATGAGTTTTTGGTGGTTAATTTGGACGAGTGTCATCTCGAAGGCAGTCACTGGATTGTGCTTGGAAGTCGTGGAGAATATTTCGACAGCTACGGACTTATGCCGGACAAACTCTCTATTTTGAATTATTTATCGAACTGTAAGAGACAATTTTGGTATAATAACGTATGTTTGCAGAGTTACACAAGCATCATATGTGGACATTATTGCGTTTATTACATATTAAAAAGATGTCAAGGATTGTCACCTAAACATATTGTAAACGAACTGAAATCATTCCCTAATCCAGATGCATATGTTCACTATATGATCATAAATATCCGGACACATGCACGTTTGCGCTCTAGCCACGATTTCATGGAAATCAATAGGGCGTTGCACATCCCTTTGCCCGAATCACAGCTTCCACCCTTCGGGGAAGACTTTCCACCAAATGTTGGTAGGTACTTTCCAGAATGTTCCTCCATTCCTCCCGAAGAGCGAGAATCAGTTCAGGTACAGAAGTTGGCCGATGTGATCTGGCCCGCAAGTGTCTTTCCAATTCATCCCAAAGACTCTCTATAGGATTGAGGTCGGGACTTTGTGCCGGCCAACCCATTTCTTCGACCCCTGAGTCCGCAAACCACTGCTGTACACGCCTCGCTTTGTGGCACGGAGCATTGTCGTGTTGGTAGAGAAATGGCCCGTTTCCGAAAAATTG
>JAHWFO010089206.1:0-11669 GCA_023313115.1 Rhysida immarginata
AAAATTCTAAACGTGATATTAAATGTTATATTTTATATTAAAATGGGCTGCCATTTTCTGTCCCATCTGTCAATACAAAATCATTTACCACTGCAACTATTTGCTCCGAGATTTCTTGTTTAACATTATAGCACTGACATTATGAATGAAAACGATTACGGAAAATTGTCAACTGTTTGTTTCAGAATGACTTTCTCACTTTCATTAATGCCTATAATCTGAAAAGATTAGTTCTAGATAATGTGATTGCATTTCCAACAAGAAAAAGACGAAAATATCCTCTTCGAAAGGTTAATATTTCTGTCGATAGAGAGTTCCACTCGGGATAAAACAAATAGCATATTTTTCATATTTCTGCATAGGGCATCTATTGCTTCATAATACCAAAAAACTTCATCATTTGCCTTAACAATTCTGGGGCAAATCTTTGGTAGCTAGTATAGGTGTCTCTTTAAGACCTTGGGGGTTTTCTAAATAAGTAGGCGCTGCCTTCTTCATAGCAGGGACGGGATAATTTACTGAATTCTCCCTTGTCATACTAGCATTACTGCCTGTCATTATTACAGGTTGGTCACCTCCGTATTTGTGCGCTGGATGGGTAATACCCATGTCTCGGGGTGGTGCTGTCCATTCCTCTGCTGATACCGAACTTTTATATTTTACTGTAGGTTGACATTGATAAGTATAAGGTGTATACTTTTGCATCATTGGTGAAGCAATTACAGGAGTTTTATATGCTGGTTGAACAGGCATTAGCAGTGAGGGAGGGGAATTTTTTCTCTGCTCTTTATTCTCCTTTATTTCGTTAATCAAACTGGTTAAAGTGTCTCCCAATTCCTCCACCTTCTCGCTCATCTGCCTTTCTAAATTTTTTATAGGTTCACCCATCCTTTTTATCATTTCTCCTACATCTCTAACTAAAGTTATTAAAGTTTCCCTCATTCTTATCAATTGTTCACCCATTCGTTGTCCATCCTGTTCTAATTCCTGAACTGCTGAAAACAATTTGTTCCATTCTATTGCTTCTTCTCGCTTATATCCTACGCCTATTTCATTGATGGGGGTCTTTTTGAAGTCACCTTGTTCCAGATTCTGCGTCACTTCAATCATGTTTATATTTCCCACGTTTTGCATTCACCTATTAACTAATGAATCGTGTGGAGAACTCCTTACCCTGTCCTCATAATTAACAGGTCCTAGGCTATTTAAATTATAACCATGTGGGGGATGAGCAGGCTCTTCCCATCTCACCGGCTCCACTGGGAGTGGGTGAACATTGACTCTCGGTATTTGCCAGTTACTGTGCCAAAATGTGGGATTCATCGTTTGGGAATGTTCTAGCTCTGGCCTTCTCTCCGGCTCATTGTCCACTGGAGTCACACTTTTCGTTTGCTTTGTACTCCATGCGCCAGTTTAAGTCGGTTAGCAAGAACCAACTGTTTATCTTTCCCACCAATTTCCTGTATAATGAAATTTACCTCAGGGAATTGTCTCACTATTTCATAAGGTCCTTTTTAATAGTTGGCCAGTTTCTATGTGAGACCTTTTTTGACTAAAGGTGCATGTAAATATACACAGTCACCCACCTTAAACAAATAACGTCACTGTCGAGGGTCATGATACACTTTTCTTTTCTCCTGCTGAGTTTTAATGGCTTTACTAGTCACCTCATAGGCGTCCTGCAGTCTCAGCTCGGCTTCATGAGCATAATTGTCAATTATATCATAAGTTGTGCACCTGTGGGTGGTTAATATTTCTAACGCCAAGGTTGGTTCCCTTCCATAGAATAAAAAGGAGTTTCTTTCACTGCACTGTGGGAGGTGGAATTATAAGCGAACGTCGTTTAAGGGAGGGCATTGTCCCAGTTACATTGCTGTTTATTAACAGTGTTTCAGTATTGCGAGCAATGTTTTGTTATAGCTCTCCACAACACCATTCGAAGCAGGATGATACGCTGTAGTGAATAAATTTTTTATTCCCAATAGCTTACACAATTCTTTCATTAATGCTGACGTGAAGTTTGCTCCACGGTCCATAAGCAATTGTGTCGGAATCAAATAACGAGCAAACACCGTTTCTACTAACGCTCTCGCCACTGTCTCAGCTTTCTGATCAGGGTAAGCAATGGCCTCCGAATATCGACTAAAATGGTCGACTAGAACAAGAATATATTTATTTCCTTGATTTGATAATGGAAAAGGACCCACCAAATAGGCACCCACTCGATAAAAGGGGCGTTCGGCATTAGGAAGCTCTTGAAAAGGCTGCTCCTTCCTTTTCAGAGGGGGGATCTTCTTCTTACAACTTTCTCAATTTTGACAGAATTCTTGAATATCTGTATTCATTCCCTTCCAGAAAAATTGTTTATCCACTTTCTTTCTCATGTCCACACATGGGAATATCATGATACACTCTCATAACGTATTTCTTGTATTTTTCCGGTACTACTATTCTTTTCCCATTTCTCTCTCGTAGAAGCACTGACTTAAATTATATAACATGTCGTCATCATCGAGAAAATAACCATCGGCATCCATAGAACCATACTGCTTTAATCTTTCACTAATAGGGCTAAAGAATGAATCGCTCTTTTGCTCCTCTGCAATTAATTACTGCCCCAATGGCTACTCTGCTGAGGCAATCAGCATTGCTGTGTATGCGTCCAGGCTTATGTATTATTTCGAAATCAATTTCTTGGAGCGTCATTCCCCAGCGGGCTAACCTCGACCCAGGGCAACTGACAATAAATAACCATTTCAATGGTCGATGATCTGTAACATTCTTAAAATGCGAGCATATAAAATAAACTCAGAACAGTTTTATGGCATAAATAACAGCTAAGCACTCTTTATGCTATAATTGATCTCGCTCTTTTTCAAGAGACAACTCGCATATGCGATAGGGAGTTCTTCTCCTTTCATCTTCTGTGATAAAATAGCTCCTAGCGCTAAATAACTTGCATCTGTAGATACAAAAAATACTTTAGAGAAGTCTGGACTCCTTAAAACTGGTGCTGTGATAAGAGCATTTTTTAAAGCTTGAAATGCCACTTCTGTCTCCTCTGTCCACTCAAAAGGGACTTCTTTTTAGTCAAGTTTGTGAGAGATTTAGCTACATGCCTAAACTAATCTATGTGATGGCGATAATACCCTGCTAATCCTAAGAAGGATTGCACTTCTTTAACGATAGTTGGCCTAGGGATTTCTTTAACTGCATATATCTTATCATGGTCTGGCGCTATACCTCTTCAGAGACAATATGGCCCAAAAACTTGACTTTGGACTTCACAAACGAACACTTTTTCCGCTTGAGTTTAATATTTGGCTCTTTTATACTTTCACAAACAGGAACTCTAGTCCTTTAAATGCTAAGAGTAATCAGCTGTGTAAATCAAAAAATCTTCGAGGTACACGATTGCAAATTTACCCTTTATTTGTCTAATTATGTGTTCCGCCAATCTTTCCCGCACACTCGGTGAATTTGCTAACCACTTCGGCAATCGTTTGAACTCATATTTTCCTCACGGTACCACAAATTCTGTCTTAAAACTGTCCTCTATACCAAGCTGAAAATATCCTCGGTTAGCGTCTAAAACACCTTTTCTTTCTGTTCTTTAGTGGTTAAAAGATTATTCCCTAACTCTTCCTTATCCCCTAAGATTTTTATTCTATTATTTTCGTCTTCTATGACTTGTTCTTCAAAGTCAATAATAAACTGCTGAGTCACAAAAGTATCTTGGCCAAAGATTCCATCACACCTTAACAGCCATTCTTTCCCACTCATAACATTCAATCTTATAAATTTGATTGCCTAGTTCCATAGTGACCTCATGGGTTCTTTCAGTAGGAAATCCATGCCTTGTAATCCCCATTACTTCTAATTTAGGCTTCTCAATGGCTTTAATTAAGTATCCCTCTTCTCTTAATCAATCAATGATGTTTGCTGATAATAGAGTAACCTTACTCCCCATATCAATAAGCATTTTCTTCTCCACATGACCTATTACAGCCTCCACCATTAAAAATTAGCTTTTTCTATTTGGTGTTTTTTCTTTATTTGGGTTTTGGCTATCGGTTTTATTTCCCTTAAACTGAGGGAGCTGTTTGTTGTGTCACTGATGGTTTTCTTTTTTCTCTTTTCATTTTAGATTTTCCTTTATTCTTTCCTTGTCTCTGAAAATGACTATTAATTATTATGTGACTCTGTAAATCCTCTTTTCTTTATTTCCACTTCTTTTTTCGTTTGCTCATAATAGTTCTTAATCAACTTCTCTGCCGCTTCCTCAAGCACCTTAGTTAATCTTTCTTCTACATTATTGACATATTTCCCTCTATCAACCCGACCACTACTTTCTCTTACTTATGATACATGCGCTCTAATTTTTCCACCATTCCAACCATCTGTTACGACGTCTCCGCCTTTGCGTACACCATATCCCTCCGGATATGTGGCAGTAGACCCTCCATGAAATGATGTTTTAATCTAGGCATTATAATTGAATGCCGTACTGCTTTCTTAGCCTCCACTATTTCATCATCCTCCCTTTCTTCCTTCTTCACAGGGGGTATTAATCGTCTTCTTAACACTACTAATCTAGGTTTGAATGTCTTCATCTACTCTTTGCACACAATTATATTCTCTCTCTCTGTCTTCCAATGTTTTATCCCCAAACCTGTCTATCAGTTGTTTTTAAATTGAGCATAATTCTCGAGGTCATCGAACCGGCCACTTTCTCTAACATAATAGAAAACATTTTCACGTAATCTCAATTTTGCCATAGCCACAGTGGTCTTCTCAATCCACCCTCCGGCTGCTGCAACTTCTTCCACACAGCGGAAGAACGTTTCTATATCAGAGTTCCCATCACAATAGGGAATTTCCTGGTACATATCTAAATATTCCTGACCTAGATTGATTTCTAAAGGGGGATTTATTTCTTCCATGATTTACTGATGATTATATATATATATGACAACTCAATCTTAATAATAATTTCTTGATTACTCCCTCCGAAGCTCACCTTCCATTGGCAAAACCATGGGATATGCAGAGTTCTTTCATGGATAGTGGCGGCTGATGTAGCCTATCCACTATCCGATAAACGCCTTAGGCTTTTTAAGGGCTACGCCTCACCGGGTTTATAATAATTAAATATTTTTTAATTTAATTGACTTTAATTGACTTTAACTGGGATGAATGGAGAACAAGGTATTTTAAGTAACAAAACATTTTATTCATTAAAGAGCTAAAAATTTATGATAAAAGTACTTACTAAAATGAATTTATTAAGTGGAAATTTGAAAGGTAATCTCTATTTTTATGAAACAATTCTAAACTGTAATAAATTCAAATTACCCAAGTAATGATGAATTCTAAGTTTCTTGTTAACAAGTTAATAATAAATTTGTTCCATTCTTTCCTTAAAGCTTCAGAACAGGTTCAACATAGAATATCTACATTTAACAGTAAAAATGACCATAAATGACATAAGTTAAGTGAGGGGGTATGTATGTAATTACCCGTCTTCATGGTGTCCCTCAATGCGGTGAGTGGCAGGGGTGGGGTGGTTTCTTCTCCGTTGGGCTCCACGAAAGATTTATTGGCTAAGTTGAGGGCTTAAATTGTAATAATACTGATAAGAATACATGTTTATTTGTGTTCCACATAGGGAAATAAACTGGTTCCAACACTAGTAGAAATCTTGTGAAAATAGTTCACACTCAATTAATAGCGACTGTTTCTTGGCTATCTCCATCGTTTTTCCGTTCATCATCTGCATTCATCTCTGGATCGACCTATGCCACCAACTTCCGCCTTCCAACTGAGGATTCAACTGATTCTCCTAGTTCTCCAAAAAACTGGTAAACTGAAACCAACTAACGTTCATAGGCTATCATCATTGGAAAAGGTGATTAATTCATTGACAGCTCAGGGCTCACAGTCCAAGCTGGGGAAAACGAGAGGGGAGAAGGGGTCTCCACTTGACAGAACACTGCTCTCAACTAACTCCGTAGATAGAATGCCTCCGTACGATGACAGGAAATCTACAATTAAATGTCCAAATTGATAATAAAATTTAGAAAATGACTAACATGACAAAGTTGAAAGAAGAATTAAGTTGATTCTTAGGAGTGTTGATTGAAGAATAAATTTGGAATATCAAATGTTGTATGAAGCATCTAAACTGTTGTCTCATTTTGGAGTAAATTCTAAAAATGGATCGTAAATGTTATTTAAAGAGGTATGGGTCGCCACAATATCTCATTAATATTCCTTGTGATAACCATGAATGTCGATTTTTTTATCAATAATTATTATTTTTTCGAAATTTGAGGTAAACAGTGAACTTCCTAATATTTAGAAGGTCAAGTATGCAAAATTTCATCAGGATTGGAATAAAACTGTAGATTTGTATAAGAAACAAACAAACTCAAAAAGCCACAACCCACCCACAAACATCCTTCTTTATACATATTGAAAGACTAGCAGAAGTACCTGGCAGTGCCCAGGAGAATTACACTTGTAGGTAAACAGAACAATCTCAAAAAATTAAATTATAACTCTGAATTGGTTAAATAACAAGAAATTAATCCTCCCGTGGAAGTGCTGAGATCTTGTATTTTTTCCCTTTTTATTACACTTTTTAACCCCCCCCCCCCCCCCCGTTTTATAATCGAACAATTGATTTTTTCGAACATTGTATTTAGAAAATGAAAAAGAGCATTATATTGTTTCATTTCTCCTCATTTCCGAACGAATGATATATGACATGCCATATGTTGTCATAGTTCTTCCACCCCCACAACTTCCACCCCCACAACTCCGACCCTATTGGGGCAATTTGGCCCAAACTTTACAGTTACGTTGATCTTGTTTATCGGAATAAGCACACCAAATTTCACTCCTTTATATGCATAAATATGGGTAGACCATTTGGTCCCCTCTAATTTCCGCCGACGAAACTCTGACCCTAGTGGACCAACCAAAACCAAACTAATTAGCGAATATGGACATGCCCATAGTGAGCTACATACGGAATTTCAACCTTCTTTCTCCAAAAATGCAGAAATTATGAATGGGATGGATGGACGGACAGACGGACGGATGGATGGATGGACAGACAGACGGACATTGTGAAAACACTAAGTAGCTCCATTCTTCCGCGACTTAATAACTCAATCAATACAACACAGAGCGAAGGGGATTTCCATTCTAAGAACACTACGAAAAACATGAAGTCTACCCGATATGCCAGGACTTTACACTCAAGTTTTTCTTGTCCTTGATGTAGAAGTTTTTATACCCTCTTGCTCTGTTTGAAGCCCCTTTGTTCAGAAGTTTCAAATGCTCCTATAGCTTTTTCTGTTTTAGTAGCAGAGATTCCCTGAACAATACTCGTTCTTTCTATTCCCTTTCCAGACACACAAATTTTTGCCAGTTCTCTGGACGTTTGATAGGCAGCTCCAGGGAGACAGGTGCGGCCCCTTTTCCTGTTACTGCATCACCATTTTATGCGTGGTGTCAGCAACTCGGTTTCCAAAATATACACATTCCCACGGAATATAGTCAAAATGTATTTTTAGGAAATGTCTGGATCTGCTGTGCTACCTTTTAAGCTAGGTGATAACCCCGGCATAGTACGGACTTTTTTTTGGAATAAATTTTGAAATATCTTAAAAATAAACACATGGAAATGCTTAAGATTAATACAGTAAAAATTCTTAATAAAAACTTGGAAAACATTTTTTAACGGCTCACAATGGATGGACCTCTCCAAGGATGCCACTGCTAGTCTAAATAATTTCTTACTCACGTAATCTTTCTTTAGATGTACACTTGATGTTGTTGCAATAATTTTCAAGAAATTGTTAATCACTAAGAACTCTTTTCTAAGAAAAACCTGAATAACAGGAATTCTATGGACTGTTACAAATTGAAGCTTATCTATTTTGTACAAACTTTGCCATGCATTGTGTGTCATGAGATATATATTGTTGATCCTTGCATACTGTTCATACTTATTGTTGCACAAACTTTTCCTTGCATTGTTGGTCATGAGATATATTTTGTTGGTCCATGCAGAGTGTTTGTGATTTGCATGTTGATACTGTTGTTGATAACTATTGTTGCACAAACTTTGCCTTGCATTGTTGGCCATGAGATATTACTCATTAATATACCCTGCCATAACCATGAATATCAATTTTTTATCGATAACACTGGCCAACAAAATTTAAGATTTTTCTTGTGACAAAACGAAAGTGGGTGATTTTTAGTAGTATTTTTTCTGCTGATTACGAATATAATTTTTAAATTTCTCTAGCACGCACAGCTTTCTTCTTTTACAATGAAACATTTTAAAATCATTCAGTGTTTGGGGCCTGGTAAATTTCCTTGCGGCCCCAAAATATGGATACTTTAACAATGTAGCCGCTTCTCTCCACTCCCATTACTTTAACATAGAAGTCTCGATGTGCATACTTGGAAACTTGATGTGATAGAAAAAATCTAAATACAGATTCGGATTCTACCTACAATTTACTACAAAGAACACTTTGTGTGGCCTTAGTCACAAAATGTGTGTTAACTAGTTTAATTATTGAACAGATTAAAGGCACAACACTCTTTAACCACCACTAAAAAAGGGGCGTAAAACAAGAATTAAAACAATGAGAGATAAAACGCTGTACAACCCTGTAAAACGCTTTGCTTTCATCTTCAGCAGACAATGAGAACCTTAAGAGATTCTTGAGAGAACTGACTTGTTTATTGAATTAGCAAGGTATAAATAGTGAACAATAACCAATAGAAACAAAAAATCCCTGAAAACGTGATCACTGTTTTGGTAACTGGGCCACCCATTCGATCAAACTAGATTCACCAATGGGGCCCCTGTCCAAATTTAACAGTAACTGCTTATCCGTTTTATTTATAGCTAAGCTTTCGTAAGAATCTAACAAGTATTTTTTATTGACCGATTTTATTAATTTCGCACTATTCATATGGAATACGTGGCCCATATCCAGGGAGTGCTTCGCGATAGCTGACTGGTTGTTTCTGCGAAATCTTGTGTGGTTCAAATGCTCCTTAATTCTTGTTTCTATGCTTCGGAACGTCTGCCCTTTGTACATCAAAGGGCATTGGTTACATTGAGCCTGGGAGATGCCTGATTTTTGCAGTGGTGGGATCTGGTCCTTAGGATTGCCCAGTAGTTACTTCATTTGACCTGGATTGCTGAAAGCGAGAGAGACATTAAAAGGCTTAAGTATCGAGCTAATTTCGCTTATAAGAGCCGTGTTGTAGGGCAAGGAAATGATTTTCCGGTTATTTATGTTCCTTTTAAAAGTAGTGATTCCTGCTAAGAACTTTTTAAACCTTCTTCTTCTAATTAAATCCAAAATAAGCTTGGACCTTTACCCGTTTTACTTGGCCATGCTTTGAATAATGGCTATTTCTTTTTTTAAATTTGGATGGGCTCAATGGAATATTCAATGCTATATCTATTGGATGAAAGCTGAAAGTTTTTGGTTCCAGGGATGACTGGAATCATTAGGTATGTAGTTTAAACTGTTTGTAGGTTTTCTAAACACATCAAATGATAGCGGCTCTTTAAACCTAGAACTCTTAATGTCTAAGAATGGAAGGCACTGATTGATTTCAGTCTCGACCGTGAATTGTACCGACGGAAAGAAACCATTGACGTGTTGGACAAACGAACCAATATCACATTTTGTGGTATCAAAAATCGTGAATACATCATCTACATACCTATACCAAGTGTCTGGAAAGTAGAAATCAGAAGATTTTAAAATGTCCTCAAAATTGTTAAGGAAAATTTCTGCCAAAATAGGGCTTAAAAAAGATCCCATTGGAGTGACCCCAACCATTTTATAAATTTTGTTTTTGTAACTAAAGATGTTGTTATTAATGCATAAATTAACTAAATGTTTACATTCCCTTCTAATATTTTTGGGAATCTGATTCTTCTTCAAAATATTTTTCAGAAATTTAATGGTTTCTGGAATTGGGATACTGGGGATTAAAGAGATAATGTCGAATGACACAAGTATTTCCCTTTCTTTTAAGACCTTATTTTTAATTTTACTAATTAAATCTAAACTATTGGTAACTGAACTATCGAATTCTGATAATTTCAGAGTTTTTAGGAATTGGGCTACAAACTTAGAGACCCGGTACGTCGGAGAGTCGATGTTTGAGACGATTGGTCTCATCTTGTTGCCAGGTTTGTGAGTCTTGGGCAAGGCGTACAATCTTGGCACAAACGGATTGCTAATAATTAAGCCTTTGGCGATGTTGGAAGGAATTAGATTAGGAATGTTTTTAACCACCTCCTTAACTTCTGTAATTAATTTAGATAAGGAGAATTTCTGGAAAACTTCAAAAGGACTTTCTGCAACTAAGTTGTCAACCCTGGTATAACAATCATCTTTACTTAAAATAACATTATTTTTACCCTTATCACTTTTAAGATAAAGGCAATCTTTGCCATTCAGAGACTTAATAATTTCCCTAGAAGTCTTTTCATTAATCCCTGGTTCGTAATTCCAATTTTGAGCTAATACTTTTTTACATTGTTCTCTTATAGTATTTTTATGGGGCGTTGGGTAAGTACTTTATTCCTCCGTCAATATTACAAACTAGTTGTTGAATGTCCTGACTTTTGTTGTTTATAGCGAATTTTAGACCTTTCGATAGAACATGTTAAATCTGTTTGGTTAATTACATTATCCCTGTTAACCTCTTTGTTAATAAGTGGTTTATGATGCTTTTTTGTGATGACTTCCAATTTTTTTGTTAGTTTTGTAGTTTTGCGATTGATTTTTTGCCCATTTACAAAATTTATTTTTAGAGGAATTTGTCCCAATCCTTTTTGGTCATCTGACTGCTTAGTTTAAAATGCAACGCATAAGCCTTAGCCTCTGTAATAGTAAGTTTGTAGTTTAAAAATCCTATTTCCTTGTTCAACCTTTACTGTTTGACCATTGGTAATATATTTTTGTTCAACCAGTTGTGCCAAGATGAGACCAATGTACGCCTTGCCCAAGACTCACAAACCTGGCAACAAGATGAGACCAATCGTCACAAACATCGAATCTCCGACGTACCGGGTCTCAATGTTTGTAGCCCAATTTCTAAAAACTTTGAAATTATCAGAATTCGATAGTTCGGTTACCAATAGTTTAGATTTAATTAGTAAAATTAAAAATAAGCTCTTAAAAGAAGGGGAAATACTTCTGTCATTCGACATTATCTCTTTATTCCCCAGTATCCCAATTCCAGAAACCATTAAATTTCTGAAAAATATTCTGAAGAAGAATCAGATTCCCAAAAATATTAGAAGGGAATGTAAAAATTTAGTTAATTTATGCGTTAATAACAACATCTTTAGTTACAAAAACAGTTTATAAAATGGTTGGGGACACTCCAATGGGATCTTATTTAAGCCCTATTTTGGCAGAAATTTTCCTTAAAAATTTTGAGGACATTTTAAAATCTTCTGATTTCTACTTTCCGGACACTTGGTACAGGTATGTAGATGATGTATTCACGATTTGATACCTCCAAATGTGACATTGGTTCGTCTGTCCAACACTTCAATGGTTTCTTTCCTTCAGTACAATTCACGATCGAGACTGAAAACAATCAGT
>JAHWFO010089216.1:0-19903 GCA_023313115.1 Rhysida immarginata
ATCAATAAAATATAGTTTCGTTCATAAAAACGTAGTTTCATGTAGAAAAATAATCATTCACATCAATAAAATAATTTTTATAATAGAATAATTTTTCACATCAATAAAACGTATTTTCACGTCATAAAAATGTAAATTCTTTTCATTAAAATGTAATTTTATTTCTAGAAAATGTAAGATCGTATTACGCTGTTGATTATCGTTAATTGAAACGTTGCTACAGGGATTCTGAATAACATAATTTTTTTAAAGTAGTTGTTAAAAATACTGTAAAATATGGAGAAAATAACTAAAGTAATAATTAAATTATTGCTGTAGCAGTTGTTATGCTCTTCATCTACACGACCAGTACACACAAGTTGCGGTTTTCTAATATTTTGTTAGCAGTTGCCACTAAATGGCGCCAACTTCTCTATGGTCTTATATTACGTTTTATTGAAACGAATTTACATTTTTAGACGTCAAACTGTCAAACTACGTTTTATTGATGTGAACGATTATTTTATACATATTGATGTGAATGTTTAATTTTTAATGTGAAATTACGTTTTTATGAAGGAAACTTTGATATGAAAAATTATTTAAATGATCGAAAATTACATTTTATTCATCGAAAAAAGGTGTAAAACTATTAGAGCTCAATTACAATTATATTTTGTTAAATTAATTAGTTTTAAAACACGAAAATTGAAAAATACACACTTACCTCTTCGCTATCGTCAGTTTAAAACACACAGCCCAGATGTACGAGCGGATAAATCGCCCTGCTCCCGACCAAGTGCAGTACGAACAAGTGCTCCCGACTAAGTGCAGGTTTCTTCAAACTCCGACAAATTTTACCTGAACAATACAATCGATCATCACCGCCGTACGAGGATGAAGAACGCCGAAACCATTTGTATCCATGAATCTTTTTTTTATTCTTTTAAATGTAACCTTTTCTTTTAAATTTATTAATAATCTGTTTATAGTAATAAATAAACAATGCTTAAATGGTAGGTTTTTAAAATTTACTGAATTACTTTTTTTGCTTTATAGAAATTATTTAATACTGTATTAATTATCTATTTCAGTGAAACCGTATAATTTTTTAAACGATCAATTTTATTTGTTGTTCATGTTAAATATGTGTTATAAAGTACAAATTTTTAATTTTGTCCATACATTTTTTATGACAATTTTTTATAACTCCTAAAATGCTTCAAAATGTGTTTTGCAACGATAGATTTGAAACTTTTGAAACGTAAAATTATAAATCTGTTTTTAGTGTTATAATTTAATTTTTTTGTTAAAATTCGTCCTATTTCAGGGAAATAGATAGTCAATTTTGGGAGATTGCATTACGAAAAATAATGAAAACTATTACAGTCTTCATCCCCAACCCCCCTTTCGAGGGGACTAGCTGATGAAGCCTATTTTTTTTCTAATCTGTTGTGATGTGGTGATAATGATTTAACATACTGTTATAAATTCAAATTTAAAAAATAAATGATCAAAGTTGCAGGTTTTTTGAACTGAAAAATATAAATAATTTGCACAGTATGTTTCTTCACTTACAAATATCTTAGAATCTTCCGAACCTGGCTATAGGAAATCTACTTTGAATTTTGCTTGTAGGTTATGTATGTATCATAACAAATTGGCAAAACGAATGAATTTTGCAAAATCTATTCTTAAAATGTAAATATGTAAATATTTGTAACTTTAATATGTCATAGTTGCTTAAATTATCTAATTCATTATTGTTAAAAGTTAGATCTCTGAAATTGACTACTGGATAAATAATCGGGTAAAATGGCCTATTAATTTTTGGCTTTTGGGAAAGAAACATCTTTAGCAATTTTAAGTTTCATTTCAAGCAATCCTATTCAGTGTTCCCAATTTGATCATTTCTTAAGTTCCCAGGCAGTTTCTGTTGTTATGTACGTTTCTAATTAGATTCTATTGAATATTTGTGACATGGTGATTGATCAATGAGCTGAACTAATTGGGTTTACATCACCAACTCTAAGAGTTTTATATTCCATCTTTGTTAAACTCCATCTCTCCACCCTCTCTCTCTTTCTCTTTCTCTCTTTCTCTTTCTCTCTCTCTCTCTCTCTCTCTCATTTTTCTTTTTATTTCTTTTAAAAAATAAAATAATTAACGCTTTTCACATAACTGTATGTTTATTAACTTGTACAGTTATGAATGAATATTACGTGAAAATCTTTTCATTCAACCAAAATAATAATAATGAATTTTCACTCATATTAATGGGTGTTGTGTTTTTTTTAGCGGCCCAAGCTGAATTCTCATTGAATGCACTAAGTGTCTAAACTGTTCTTGTGTTGTTAGGTTGTTTCTAATTTAATTCTATTGAATATTTGTAACAGTATGCGGTAAATGTGCTTTTGATACATTGAAATGGTTTGTATTAACATTGTAAGATTGCAACCAGCCTGAGCTTATGTGAAGTTCCTCTATCTTTTTCATACATTTTCTGAGAATGCATTTTATACAGTATACAATTAAGATTTGTCAATTTTTAGAAAGTAATATGTTTAAAATTTCTTATATTAAATGACCACTTCATGTAATTTTCAGGTATGAGTTGGAAGAATGTTTTGCCTGAAAGAAGGGAAATACAGCTCTGCTGTTTCCACATACCAAATAAATAAAGATAAAAGAAATTGAAATAACAATGTCTCCACTCTGACTTCTTGTTTGAAAACCTTACTTTTACATTGTCAGGGTTTATGTCAACTTACAAGTACATGTATTATGTTTTAAGAGTCATTTTGAAGAATTTCAACACTCAAAGATTTTGTGCAACATTTAAGGGTATATTTTTTAATTACATTAAATTCAGTTAAATTGAACAATTTTAAAGTCTGTTCAACATTGTCTGCTGTATACAGGTACACTAAACAAGTGCTTACTAAGAATTCACTAAGCATTTTCATGACATTAAAAAAAAAATGGAGATATTTTCCATACATTATCCAAGCTTTAATCAGGAGTTTATGATTATGTGTACTTGTTCAATATTACTTATTGATACATTGATGTATGTTTTAAAACCTTATTTTAAAATGATCACTGCATTTATTTTTCTGTCATAAATTGGAAGAATGTTTTCCTGAAACAACGGAATAGTAGCTTTGTTGTTTCTCCATTCAAATAAATAAAAAAATAGAAATATTGAAATAAAGTGTCTATACTCTTGCTCTTGTTTTGACAGCATTCCTTGTACATTATCAAAGTTTTGTCTATATTCTGTGGTAATTTTACAAATATTATGTTTAAAGAGTCATTTGGAACTATTTAAACTCCAAAGATTTGAGAAATAAAATATTCTTTGCTTTTAAAGATCTTTTAATTAGAATAAATTCAAGTAGATTTGCACAAGTTACTGTTTTAAGTAAAGTTTTCAACATTAAATGAAATTTCCTACCTATCACTGTTCAATAAACCATGATTGGCTTTAAATGAATTAATTTGCTTTTAATTTCAACAATTTTAAAGTCTGTTATTAGAAAGTTGACAACTGACTACACATGTGCTTATTGTGAATTCACTATGCATGTTCATGACCTTATAAATATAGAGAAATTATTCAGGCAGATATATGATCTTGCTTCAATATTGCTTATTGTTAGTAAACCACCAAAATGTGATAATTTCCAGTTTCGTGCACACTTTTTGCCAAATTTTCCTGTTCTCCACAGAAAACCACCAATATGTGTGGATTTCCAGTTTCATTCACACTTTTTGACAAATTTTCCTATTTTCCACAGAAAACCACCAGTTTAAATGATCACAACATGAAATTTTCTGTGATAAACTTGAAGAGTGTTCCCCTGAAAGAAAGGAATGACAACTTTGTCGTTCTCCATCTGAATAAATAAACAAGATAAAAGTGCTCTTGCTTCTATTTTAGAAACACCCCTTCTACAATTGCTCATTATCCGTGGTTACCTTACAAATATCAAGTTTAAATAGTCATTCATATGAATTTCGGTTGCAGGGCCGGCTCTACCATAGGTGCAAGGCGGCAACGGCAATGTTCGGGGACGGCAAGGGCAAAATAGCATTCTGCATAGCATTCTGCACGGGGTGGCAAAATTGCTAGAGCCGGCCCTGTTCGATTGTCATTCATTTCCCAGTAATAAAAAATTCTTTGGCTTTTAAGGATTTTTTTAATTCACTTTACTTGACATATTTGTGCACCATACATGTAATACAAAGCCTATATCCCTTTACTTACCTTGACTTATACTCACATAAGCCATTTCTCTTTCATCAGTTTGTTTGGTTTTTTTTTCTCCCTTTTTTCATTCATTCATATACACACCCCATAGGATTTTATACAGACATGCTGCAGCATTCTCAGCTCTCTCTTTCCACTGTCCTCTCTTCTTTCTCTCTATAACTTTTTCTTTTCTTCTCTCTCTCTTTCTTTTTTCCATTTCTTCTTCTTTCTCTCTTTCCTTTTTCTTATCTTTTCATCTTTCTTATCTTGTTATCAGTATTTAATAAAGAAATATTATTCATAAAAAAATTATTAAAAATTATACGAAAAGCAGAAATGGCCGCCGTTTGTCAAAATGGCAGGTGGAGGGGGCGACCAGCTGTTTTATCTTATGTTTTCATCCAAAATGGCCGCTCCGTTGCCATGGCAACCAAAATGGCAGCTAGCTAGACTTATCTTTTCATCTTATCTCTGCTGATAAAAAGGGTCACGTGGAGGCCGGTTTGTATACCACTGCCTGAGGCGAGGGCATGGTGGGCGTGGCCGGAAGCGCCGCCATCTTGGTGTATAAATCCAGGGGTCAAAGGTCAACCTGGTATACAAAGGCCTGGTATTACTACTACTAACATGCACAATAAAACGAAAAACGGAACGAAAACTGTTAATTTCTGTATATCTGTAATGCTAATGGCACGCTATTTTGGGAAAACTATGGCGTCCGGAACGTTAACCAATCAAAATCCGTTCTGAGTTGTCGCCACTCTCCTTATAGGCACTCTAGTGGACATCGTCCATTAGGCACCCTTCAAGAGGTACCCGGCGTTGCCCGGGATAATTACACTTGTAGGTAAAGAGAACAATCTCAGAAAATTAAATTATAACTCCCAATTAATTAAATAATTACTCAATCAATACAACACAGAGCAAAGGGACAATCCATTCTACGAAAAATAAGAAAAACAGGAAGTCTAGGTGATACACCGGGACTTTATCTAAACTCTTCTTGACTTGCCTCACCAGAGCAGAGCGTCACCAGATACTTTAGACTGAAGTTTTTCTTGCCCTGGACGTAGAAGCTCTTATACCTTCTTGCTCTTTTTAAATTTTAAAATATCTTAAAAATGAACACATGAAAACGTTTAGAATTAATACAGTAAAAATTCTTAATGAAAATTCGAAAAAAATTTTTTTAAAGACTCACAATGGATGGACCTCTTCAAGGATGCCACTGCTAGTCTAAATAATTTCTTACTCACATAATCTTACTTTAGATGTATACTTGATTTTGTAGATATCCCTTTCTTCTCTCGATGTCTTGAATCAAAACTTGGCCATTCATCTCTTTGTGTACTCTAGCGATCGCCAATTCTTCTATTGATATGCTTACCATTTGCTCAATACAGCACGGAGCTAAAGGAGTGTTTCCTCTGTTGTCTTTCCACTCTTTCTCAATAGTCTGCTAACTCTCCATTATCTCCAGTTGCTGATCATTTTTAAAGATTTTCAAGAAATTGTTAAGTACTAAGAACTCTCTTTTCTAGGAAAAGCCTGAATAGCAGGAATTCTATGCATTGTTACAAATTGAGATATATAAAGTTGATCCCTGCCTTGTGTCGGTGCATTGCGTGTTGACACCATTGTTGATATCTATTGTTGCACAAACTTTTTCTTTTATCGTCCATTGACTGTCGAACCCTTTCAAATATTTCCGCCATTTCTCGGAAGTTTGCAGCTGCAACGAGATTCTTGCGACAAGGTCGGTTGCAGAATTGAGCTTCAATGGGCTGAGCAGGAACGCCTCAAAGTTGGTAATGTCTTTGATGGTCCCCACAAAAAAGACACCCAGGCTAGATAAATCGGGCGATCGTGGTGGCCATGGGATGGGTCCACCATGCCCAATCCATCACGGCGCAAACGTATTGTTTAAGTAGTAACATACGATATAGTAAAAATGAGTTGGAACCACATCGCACCCCGAACACACGCAGGAACAATGTCGAGTAATTCAAGCAACACATCCTCCAGAAATATGCGATATTTTCGGCCATCCAGTTGGCGTTTCCGGTCGTACATTCCTATATAATTCTGTTTTGTTTTCGAGTTTTCTACCTACCGTAGAAGTTTGTACCACGAGTTTTAAATCACCCTGTAGACGACTTGATTGACGCTGGCATCGGTGATATTTGCATGGTTAAAGCATTGTACAATGATAGAGTGAGATTTATTTTAGGTAGTGTTTATATTCATCCTAATGTGTCAATCAAGTAAGAAATGAATTGATTGAAAGATGGCCATCTTGCTGTTGGGTATTTCTTACTGAACGATGACCACAGTGTGGTCGAAACGTACATCCAAGCTACCTATAAAATTACATGTGGACAACAGGTTGTGTGTCTTCTTACTTGGAATATTATCCACAGTATCGTTTGATTTATTTCTAATGTGTCAATATCTGTTTTAGTACGATGATGAAATATTAACCAACAAATAGACCAATCAGTGGTAACATGGAGGTGAATATTTATGTGCCAATTATGATAACTGGAGACTTCAGTGTAGATACTACATTAAATGTATCACCTCTTAGCTTTATGAAAAAACATTTCAATTTAGATTACATATCCATCGAATTACCTACTACATTGGGTGGCAGTACTATAGATTTGATCTTTGCGCGAATCTAGTCTGTTGTATTTGTATCATACTTCTCTTATCATAGACTAGTGATTTGTATGTTGAGAATACCTTATAATTAAGGTTTGGATTAAAATTTATAGTACATTGCAAGCATATTTGTTAGAACATTTTATGTCAAAAATTAAATTTCTTAAATTGTGTTGCACAAAATGATTTCTTATTGTGGCCACAAAACGTATTCTATGACTTAATTAGCGGCCGTGTCCCAATACAGCCCCGTACAGTTCTTTTTCCTTTGTTAGAAACAATTAAGTTTGGATTCTTGCTCCGACACCGATGTTCAGGTGATTTTGAGTGCCCAGGTGTCTCTCGTTGGCCTCGTTACAGAATTACGTCTGTATTTCAAATGATTTTACCGCCATGGCCATGGATACCGAAAACACATCTACAGTTTAAAATATTTTAGAGAAAATATTTTAAATCCTAAAAAATGAAACTAACATAAAAAGCGGATTTAAACGAATAAAATTGAAGAACCGAAAGGGTAAATGGGGACCGTAGTAAGTTTATATAGTCGAGCGAAAAAAAAAGTTCTTTAATTTATACGCTTTCCTACGTGAATGCTAAACGAAGTGAGGTCATTTGTTGAGCCGATCTGTATAAGCCCCTGTTATTTCTTCATATTCTATTGCTGAAGCGGTTCTCTGTAACAACTACTGTTGAAGCGAGCAACTAGCTACTAGCAATTAGCTTTGACAATATGTCTTAACAGAATTCTAATATTGATAATGTTAAGCCTGATAACAATAGTAACATCCACATGTCGAAACGCGTAGAACTTAATAAAGAATAAAACCACATTTCTATTTCTGGACCCGTTCGCATTATTTTTTGTCATACAGCAATATAGATTAGAATGCAACCCTTGGATTTAATTCGAAGATTCTATTATAATTCTCGCAAGTTGGTCTACACCCACCTGAATATATGGTTTAACCATCCTTGCCTGCAATCAAAGGTAATTCCTAATTATGCTATTATTCGTATCCGTGATCGTTCCGCCCCGGCCCTCCGCACCAAGAAGTTTGCAGAGAGAAGGCGAATTAATGAAGAGCTGCGATCCCTACACCAGGAGAAGGTACGGCTCAATCATATCGTTATGAAGTTACATCTAGAAATGGCGACATACACGAATCCCACCCCCTTTCTCAATACCATGGACAACATTACAGAATGCCTCGACAGTGAAATAGTGGAGAAATTCACGATTATAACGAACAAATTGGACCGAGTAACCGAAGCTAAGGACACATATAAGGCCAATAAATTTTCATTCCATAGAAATGTTATTAACGTCACGACTATCAACTTCTTAGAAGAATAAACCAACCTGCTAAATAAAGGACTTAAGCATAACTTTAAAAATAAACCCAACGCTAATGATTTTGTCAATTTGGCCATTGAGGTGGAGGGATGAAGGTGCCTAATAAATAGGAAATAAAATTCCTAATGAAGACCGTTCCAGTGCCGCACATTAGCAGCACAGGAGAGTGAAAAAATTAATAGAAGAATGAAAGAATGATCCAATACAAGAATGATCAGTTTGAGTTTTAGAATGCGCCTACACAAGAATGAAAGATTGAGTTTTAGACCAGTATTGATAGGACATTTGTTTCTTATTTGGCCATGGGGAGTACGCATGCAAAATTTGTGACAGGGTTTCAGACTCATCCTGTACAAGGATGAACACAACAAGAAGATTGAAGATTTCATAACAGAAAATGGCTTTATACAATGTAACGTCCCTTTTACTGAGGAGGGAAATGGGTACACGAAGCTGGACGAGTGAAGCGATTATCTCGTCGATCTCGTCTAACACTGGTACGTTAGCCATGAGGATAATTACTATTATTGTGCAACAAATACTTCTCGTGTTGTATTATTTTGACTAGAGGGTCGAACCAAAAAAAAATTCTGTAACGTCCCTTTCTCGGTTGGGAGTACAGATCGTTCAAGTAATTCGTTTGTCTGTTAAATAAATTCTCAAATTCGTACTGGGGAATAAATACTAGTCGAAATATGGTTGGTTCCTCCTATAGACCTGTGAGGGGTCACGTTTATTATCAAGAGACAAAAGCAATATAACAAATAAAAACTGCACCTTACAGGCCTTGAGGTCAAACAAAATGAAAAAAAAGGTAATAAGAAAATTGTTCAAAATAGCAAGAAATTAAAAGTCTGTTCACAAGAGTCCTTTACTAAGAAAAAGTTAATGTCTACACTGTCTTGAAAACGTAAGGAATAAATGTCTGTAAAAATGTCACACAATAAATTCTTTTAACCAGGTTTTGAGTCTTAATTATTATCTTCACTGGGTAAAGATTATATTCGGGCGTAGCAATTTCATAAAATCACATTTGGTAAATAACCTCTTTAATTATTTTCGTTGCAACGATAAAACTTAGGTTTAGCACACTCTCAAGTAGTTCATAATATTATACTCTCAAGAGTATAATTCAATAATCTTAATATTATCGTCAAAATTTTTCTAGTCTTAGTTTATTTTTCCGTTCTTAATAGGGACATTTTCTCAAGTTAAGTCTCGTTATTCTACTGGTTTGTTTATTATTAGTCCTTTTTTTAATTCTATTTCTCTCCTTCCTTTTCTTTATTAATACATTCCTTTTGTTTTTTCTCACTTTAGGTTTTAATTCCGCAATAAGTTCGTCAAGAAGATTGGGGGGGGGGGGCGTCTGGGGCCAAATTCGAAATTCGAAGTCACCACTCGTGAAAATTGTTCTCGTCGAGGAGTAAAAAACTTGGACTGAGTGGGAGGAGGGGTCGAAAACTAATTCTAAACTAATTATAACAGGGCAAGGTAGGGTGCCCACCCTAGTCCCAAGAAACGAGCAATTCGGTAATATATCTTCATCTGAATGATTTCTTAATATGGTGCTTGATTGAAGTTAACCAAAAGATCAGCTCTGCCACGAGGCCAGTTGTGGCGCGGACGGCTGGCTTTAAGCGGGACGTCTCCGTTACCGTATGCCTTAAAGGTATCGGTCGAGGGCTCGTCCCTTGCTCCTTCCGTACTACACGCTGGCGGCGGCGGGCGCTCGCTGTCGCTGAATACCGGCTCGTCTAAAGGTCCTTGAAAACTCGCATGATCTTCTTCATGGCTTTCATCTGAAGCGCTGGAGAGAGAAGGCACAAGAATGTCTTTGAGTGAATTGAATTGTATAGCACTTGCCTGGTTATGAGCGTGAAATTCACGTCTGGTCGTCGTCCCTTCCTTTGCTCTGAGCGACTCGTCTTGGAGAATCATTGCTCATCCGTGCTGAGGGCGAACGACGTCGAAAAATCCTTTCCTCGAAATACCTTTTCCGATCTGGCTGCCAGGCATGGTCCTTCTTCCTTTTCCTTCTCTTAGTTCTGGAAAATTGCCCTCCTCTCACCTTCTCCTCACTTCTTATATCGCTCCTTAATGACCCTTTCTTGCATATTTGATCTCTCGACCAATGAGGAGCTTATTTCATTTCTCTTGACTCTTCCACTCCTTCTATTCCTCTTTACGGGTGGCGGGCTTCGCTGTCTTTCTTTTTCTATTTGATTTTTCCGTCTTCTCCTTCCTCTCCCTTGATTTCGGAGTCGAGGAGGATCGTCGGTTTTTTTTCCTTCTTTCGCTGCTCTCGGCTGACGATCTGACACCATCCCCGCCGCAAACCCGCAACGAGAATTTCTATTCTTTGTTTGCGGACTCTTCTTGCAGCATTCCTGGGATGACGTCTCTTCTTTGGCATGTTTCTCTGTCGTCTCAGTCGATTTTATCTTTCGCTGTTTAGACGAGTATGTACCTGCCGGTTGGCCTCTTTGGGATTTTTCCTTCCATGTTGGCATCCTTTTTCCTTACTTCTGAAATAAAAAATCTTCATTATTATTAATAATAATTCCTTGTCTAAAACTAACTCCTGGACTGTTACTTCTCTGCAAATCTGCCTGAAAATTTTGTTTTCATAAAATTTTCTCTATTTTTGCTCTTGCCTTCTTGTATATAAACTCCACTTCTCTTCTCATTTCGACTCTTCTGCAAATACTTTTGCGGATAGAATATTCTTGTTTTATATTTTTGTTTTTCAGTACTAAATTCTTTTCTGTTACCCGAATTTTTCCTGTCTCTGGTTTTATTGCAAAGCTTTCCCAAGCATCCAATTTCTTTCCTTTGTGGGGTTCTTCCATCTTTGCTTCTAGCTTCTCTATTCTAGCTTGTATTTGCTTAATTGTTTCCAAGATATAATTAATCTTCATATCTTGCTCGTTAATAAAGTCTACTATTCTTCTCACACACTCTTTCCATCCTATCACCAGCTGCTCCAAGTCATATAACTTTTGATAACAGTTTTGCCATTGCATTTCCCAAAACATGTATTCTTCTATGCAATAATTACCTTTGCTATTCCGGCTATCACTTTGTTGTTTTGACTTTTGTATACATTTATCACTAAACTCTTACTCGGCTGCGTGATTTCTACAATTTTGTCTTGTCTTCAAATAGATTCATCTATTGATTCCGAGTGCTGAAAAATTTTCTATCCACCATCGCTTTCTAATACTCCTGTCGTACGCAATATGTCCATTATTATCAGCCAAATAATGGGAAATAATTGTCTTTCTCTTAGAGGATTCCCATATAGCCTATCTTCTTTTACCGCGAACACCTGTGTTTCTTAGTTACCGCGAATCCTTAGTTCCTCGCAATCCTCTGACAATTTTAATCGTTTTAAATCATCGATTTCTTGTCCCTTGTATCCTATCATCTTTCTTGTTTTTTCTTCGCTTAGAGTTTTGTATTATCTTCTCTAGCTCTGACGAAAAACTTCCTTTCTTGCTTAATCTTTCGGGTATTGATGTTACCACTTCCGCTAAAAACTTCCGAAGTGTGGCTTTGTTCATCATTCCCCAAGCGAAAGCCACCGATAGGGCAAGTGATTGCTTAAAAGCACACACAAGTGCGCTATCCTTTATTATTTTCTTTAACTCCTCTATTTCCTCCGTTAATTTCGTTTCTCGTATTAACTCTTTCTCTTCTACTGCCTTGTCCCCTCTAAGCCTTTCATAAGCGTCCTTATACAGATTGTACTGATTGGTCAATTACGTGTATATAAACTCTGTACGTATGAATGGAATTGCTTTTCCCAAAACGTTACTTTGAGGACCATTGACCAACTTGACAGGAGAGTTGCAACAAATAATTCTATATCTTCTGAGACCTCTTATTCTACTGATGCTAGACTGCAAACGACTTCATTATTATTAACATATTTCTCAGCTTCCTTATCTTCCGCCCACTTAGCCTCATTTTTCTTTTTAGATTTACACCTTTTTCACTTATTTTTGGTCTTCGCTACATACTTAATTTCTCCTCCATTGGTTTTCCGTTCATCTTCCCAATGATTATTAAGTTTACTCGAAGGCCTACAACTGTCCCTGGCGTATGCCATGTTTTGACTATCCTCTTCCAATGACGGAGCATCTTCCATATCTGGCTCCAATTTGCCACAACCGCGGGAACTGATCACAGCTTCACTATTATTTCTAGTGCTCGTCTCGCCCCGATGTGATGGCTGGATACATTGTTTCACCCGTCTAAATAGCTCTTTTAGATTACCTTCTATCGAATTAGCTAACCTTAATTTTATGTGGAAGGGTAGCGTCATTAAAAAGTAATCGTAAAAGTTATCGGAATAAAAGGAAAACACTAATCCACAAAACAATTTTTAATGACTCAGATGTACATTTCGGAATTCATAATTCCTTCATCAGTGAGTGATTTTACAGACAATCGACAATCGAACAGTGCAGGAAAAACGAAACGAGCGGTGCGAAAGCAACGCTTTCACTGCCCTACTCATCCAGGAAGTAACCAGGGGAAGTACACTGAACTAGGCAAGAAGCCAGATGAAACCTAGTTCAGTCATCCAGTGGATAAGATTGGGTCCTTTCCTATAAGGACGAATAAGTTGATTGTTGATTGACGAGGGGCACGAGGAGCTATGAGATCCAGTATTCTGGAAAGATGGCCTTTTGGATGTCGTCGAAATTGATGTCCAGGGATTGATGAGTGGATGCTCCAAAATATCTGCAACAAGAGGATTGGGATGGTCCTTAATCTTCGGAAGCAACTTCTTCAGTAACTCCTGTACATAGCTACCAATGGGAGGTATCTCAAAATCGTCGGCAATAGAAGTATTTGTTGCAACTCTCGTGTCAAGTTGGGCTAATGTCCTCAAGGTAACGTTTTGGAAGGTTTGTAGGTCATTCCATCTGGACTTACATATTGTAGCCCAGACAGGCATACCATAAAGCAAGATGGTTCGGATTACCGTCCTGTACAGCACCAGGTTGCAGTCCAATCCAAGCGCGCTGTTTCGCTAAATTTTGCCTTCTTTGCCTTGTTGATGGCGTAGGACACATGGTTGCCCCAATTTAGCTTGGCATCTATTTCTACTCCGAGGTATTTGTAATGTTTTAACCATTCGAGCTCTTTGCCCGAAAGGAAGAGAGGACTCGGGGGTTTCCGAAGTTTCTTCGTAATGAACATCGCCTTGCACTCGACTTTAGGTCGAGTCTCCACTTAGCAAACCATTTCTCGCACAGATGTAAGGCTTTTTGTAACCGTGATATGACGTGAGCGGGAACGCGGTCAGTGGTCATGATGGACGCGTCGTCAGCGAACAGATACAACTTGCATTTGGTAAATGTTGGGAAGTCATGGATGAAAAAGTTGAAGAGTGCAGGGCCTAGGACAGAACCCTGGGGAACACTAGCTTTGACGTCACACGGGTTAGACATGGAGCAGCCAACCTTGACACGAAATATCCTGTTCGACAGAAAGGATCTAATCAAGGCAATAAGATCTTATATATGAGGCCCTTGTGCCAAACCTGATCAAAAGCTTTTCGGACATCCAAGAAGACAAGACCACCATATTTAGCACAGTTAAGAGGAGTGTTTAAATCTGCAATAAGCCTCCAGATCTGGAGTTGGCAGGAGTGACCTGGGCGAAAGCCGAATTGCTCTTCACTAACAAGATTGTTAGCCACACAAAAGTCGTTAAATCTCTTAAGAATGACGCGTTCAAACACTTTTGACAGCATAGGTAACAAGCTTATAGGCCTATAGCTGACAGGGGGAGCAGGGTTAAGACCAGGCTTTTGTATAGTAACGATAACAGACTCTTTCCACTGGTCGGGGAAGTAACCATGTCTCTAGCAGTCATTCATAGCTTTGGTAATGATCGAGACAATATTATAAGGCAAGTTCTTGAGAGCACTGTTAGTGATGGAATCAATACCTGCTGCTTTCTTAATTTTAAGTCGCTTGATGATGTCGGAGATTTCTTGGCACTAATGATGAATGCACTGGTAAGCGATACACCCATCTTTAACTAGGAATCAGGCGTGGTTAATTGACTTTTCAAGGAATCAGCGATCAATTGAGACTTATCCCCGTCACTGGTGACAACGTTGCCATTGCCTGCAAGCAGTGGTGGCAATTGGATTGGTCTGTTACCCTTTAAGGCCCTCACAGTTTCCTGGACAGAGCGAGTTGTCCTGGACAGACAAGGACTTCAGTTTGTCGCTCCACCTTTGATTTCGCAGAGATCTAACCTCCTCCTGAACTTTGCGAGAAAGCCAGTTGTACTTGGTCTTGAAGAAGGGAAGTCGCTTGCGCTGCCATAATCTTTTGTAAGAATTCCTTTCAAGAATAAGACGCCTGATATAAGGTGTCAGGTCGAGATGTTCAGGACGCTTACGATCGATAGTAAGAGGTACTGGAAGCAGTGGCATCTTTGACAACACGGGTGATAGCATTAATATTACTATAGATATCCTCCTTATCAATAACCTCCTTGTAAGAAATGCTATTTTCTCTAAGAATATCAGTAAAGAGCTTCCAGTCCTGTTTAGAGCGGAGCACAATCTTCTTATCGATGTTTAAGCCCTCAAACATAAGCAACACTGGACGGTGGTCAGAAGATAAATCGTCGACTGTGAAAATATTATAGGGCTTGAGGAAACCTTTAAGTACTGCAATATCCAGAACGTCGTTAACAGGTGAGTGGTCGCAGTAGTATGTGTCATCAAGGGACCAGCAACGAAGGTGTCAATCTCGTTTAAGGTATATCCATATAAGATATTGCCGTGTGATTTTACCTCTTATTATCTTCTGATACCTCTTATTCTATTGATGCTACACTGCAAACGACTTCATTATTATTAACATATTTCTCAGCTTCCTTATCTTCCGCCCACTTAGCCTCATTTTCTTTTTAGATTTACGCCTTTTTCATTTATTTTTGGTCTAAAGGTCCTCGAAAACTCGCATGATCTTCTTCATGGCTTTCAATTGAAGCGCTGGAGAGAGAAGGCACAAGAATGTCTTTGAGTGAATTGAATTGTATAGCACTTGCCTGGTTATGAGCGTGAAATTCACGTCTAGTCGTCGTCCCTTCCTTTGCTCTGAGCGACTCGTCTTGGAGTTTCACAAATGACAATTCGTACTCTTGTTTCCTCGAAGTGAAGAAATCGGGCGGCCGATCATTGCTCATTCGTGCTGAGGGCGAACGACGTCGAAAAATTCTTTTCTCGAAATATCTTTTCCAATCTGGCTGCCAGGCATGGTCCTTCGTCCCTTTCCTTCTCTTAGTTCTGGAAAATTGACCTCCTCTCACCTTCTCCTCGCTTCTTATATCGCTCTATAATGACCCTTTCTTGCATATTTGATCTCTCGACCAATGAGGAGCTTATTTAATTTCTCTCGAATCTTCCGCTTCTTCTTATCCTGTTTACGGGTGGCGGGCTTCGCTGTCTTTCTTTTTCTATTTGATTTTTCCGTCTTCTCCTTTTCTCCCTTGTCTTCGGATTCGAGTCGGATCGTCGGTTTTCTTTCCTTCTTTCGCTGCTCTCGACTGACGATCTGACAACAAGTTAGAATCGTCAATCGAAGCTTCTCAAGGAGGGATCGAATATATCGTTTGACGGGATTCGTACGAGGTACATATTTCACCGAGTAAGTAATTTTAATGGAATTTTCATTGGCGAATTTTAGGTAATCTTTTCCCCTGAAGTATGTCACATTATCGGATATTATGGTTTTAGGTTTTCCTATCTTCTCCCAAGTTTGGCGAATCGCTTCTATAATACGTTGTTGATTAACTCTGCGTGAAGGGTATGCTTCGATCCACCCGCTGAAGGCGTCAACTCACACTATGACGTATTTGTTGCCATTTTTTGTGCGTATTAGGGGTCCCAGCACGTCGATCGCCCATAGTTGTGGAGGTCCCGTTAACAATCTGCGGAATTGTTCGTCCGAAGGTCGGTAGTTTATGGGCTTGCATTGCTGGCATTCTCGACAGTTTTTAGTAACTTGGCAAATTTCTCGTCGCATCCCTGGCCAATGATAGGCGTGTTTCATGAGAAGATAGAGGCTCCTTCCGCCGGGGTGGATTAGATCATCGCGGCGATGCCACGACATGATAAGGGCTTCTCGTTGTCTCAGGGGTTTAGTGGTTAAGTCCGTGGGTCGGATATTATTCCCAACATTACATCGCTCTGAATTAAGGCAGGGAGGATCTTCCTTCTAGAGGTTTTCGTTGTGTGTGGCACGATGGGTATTAAGTTCTTCTGGGTTGTGGTTAAAAGGGTTCGATGTGTTTTCTTGGCAGGTGAAGTACGTCGAGCGGGAGAGGGCGTCGGGGATGGTATTTAGTTTGCCCTTGTGATGGATTACTTCGTAGTCAAATCCCTGTAGTCGTAGACTCTAACGCCCATCCCTTCCGCGGTGATCTCTGAAGTTGGCCATCCATTTCAGAGTTTGCACATCGCAGAAGTTGGTGAATTTCGTTCCGTCGATGTATGGACGGAACGTCTCTACGGTAAACAGGACAGCGAGGCATTCCCACTCAATAGCGCTGAAATCGGTCTCGGCGTCTGTTAACGATCGTCTGGCGTACGCGATTATGCGTCGGTACCCATTATGTTCTTGGGTCACCATACACCCCACCGCGTGCTTCGAGGCATCGGTATGAATCTCGAAAGGTCCTTCGAAGTCCGGCTGCACTAATATTGGCGGAGTGGTTAGATGGCGTTTTATAGTTTCAAATGCTTCCTCGCATTGTTGGTTACAAACCCGTATGGTGTCTTTATGGGTAAGGCGGCGCAAAGGCCAGTTCATTGCGGTAAGATTCGGAATAAACGCGCGATAATACTGGACCATGTCTATGAAGCGCCGGACCTCATCAACGCGCATGGGGCGAGGATACGCTAGTATAGGATGGATGTTTTTAACGCTGGGAGGCAGTTCTTTTTCGTCCACCCGATACCCAAGAAACTCAACTTCTCTTTAGAAGAATGTTGACTTCTTGAGGTTTATTTTAGGTTAGGATCGAATAGACTGCGGAAGACTCTAGTCAAGGTGGTAAGGCGTGCTTCCCAGTCCCTGCTTGCCACTATGATATCATCTACATAGTGGAAGCATTCGGGCTCGATGGTAGTGTCTAGGACCTGGTCCATAAGGGACTGGAAGGTCTGAGTGGCGTTCTTGATCCCGAAGGGCATCACTTCGTAGCAGTAGGTCCCCATCCCCAGGACCATGAACGCCGTCTTCTCGCAGTAATCTGGGCTTAATTTTACCTGCCAGTAAGCATGTCTGAGGTCGAGTGTAGAAAATATCTTCGCCCTGCTAAGTTTTCTCAGAAGTAGCTCCGTCGGCAACGGTAAATATGACATTAACTTTGTCAGAGTATTTAGCTTGCGTGCGTCCAGTATGAACCGCGGTTCTTTTTGTTTTATCGCGATGACTAAAAAGTATGGCAACGACCAGGCTGATTCGCACCAACGTATGATGCCTTGACCTTCCATTTCTGTGACGAGTTGACGGATGGTGTCCAATTTCTTTGGTGCGTAAAAATATGGCCTTACCCAAACTTCTTTGCCCGTATCAATTACGTGTTCATAACCGGGGTATTTTCCAGTGATCTTGCTCATCTTGTTTCCATTTCCTTGAGTAGGGCTCCTATGCGGGGGTTGGGTGCATCGCAATCAACGGTAGTCGCGCACTAGTCTTGACTAGGCGCAATGGTCATCCCCCAGTCCCTCAGAAGATCCAGGCCAATGATGACGTCAACGGATAGTCCAGGGAAAACCCACCGCTGCCAGTAAAGTGCTTCGTATGGTTTGTCGCATATTAAGGTGACCTGACCAAAGGTTACACTCCGTGAGTTCGATCATCCTATTGTCGGCCACCGTTATTTGTTTCGGATTGAGATGGTAGGTTGGCTTTATATTTAATCTCTTCGCAGCCCTTTCGCTAATCAACGACATCGTAGCTCCTGTATCGACCATTGCACAGAAGCACGTCCCGTCTATGTTTGTCTCCCAAAACCAGAGGCCTTGTCTTGGTAGGGCGAATGTTTCGGGGCTACTTTTCGAGTGGGCCTCCTGGCAATGGGATCGTAGCATGTTCCCTTTCTGTGGTGTGGTTAAATGGTCTCTGTTACCAGGACGTATTTCTCGTTTTAATATACGAATCGGGGTGTCACCAATCGGGGGGGTGGCCATCCCACCATCCCCAGTAGGAATATTTCGAGTTCGTCTCTAAACTTATGATGTTCGGCGGGAATCGACTGTAGGTCGAGCAGATTGAGGTTCCCCACTGGGCTTTTAGGAGTACACGTTTCGCAGTTCCATCTGATCAAACTGGGTCTGTTGCATCCGAGGCATCCAAACTCAGTACGTTCCTGCGATGTTCGTCCGGCTCTTCCATCACTCGCAGTCTTGGATGACGTCGTCCGTTTAATGTTTCCTGTTTGATTTTCTTCCCACTCAATTACAATGGTCTCAAGTTCCTGCATCGTACGAAACTCTAAACGGCGAATCTTGCTGCGAATGTTTGGTCGCATGTTATTGTAGCATAGGTCGGTCAACTCGGCTCGTCCTAAGGGATATTCCAAGCGTTGGTTGAGGCTACACATTTCAATCACAAACCGGGAGAACTGCTCTGCTGGTGTCTGTCGCCAATCGAATAGTCGTCGCTTATCATCGATTTTTCCTGCCTGACTACCGAATTATCTAATCAATCAGTCTCATGCGATGTCCCAATTAGGCAATTCACGCATCTTCGTGTGTACCCATGGTCCCATCTCTCCGGGCACCAGAAGAAGAAAGATCCGGGGCAAGATTTCCTTCGGTAATTCATTTAAAAGGGCCCTTGATTCCATTTTATAGATGTATTCTGCAATATCTTCTTCCGTTTTGTACGCATCGATATTCAGAATTTCTTTCCATTTTGCTGGTGTTCTCTCGCGGGGTTCGTTCAGGCGTGCGAGGGCTTGATTTTGGGCGGTTATGGCCCGTTTTAAGTTTTCTACCAACGCATATGCTATTTCCAAGGTGTACTTTACTATGGCTCCTTCGATAAAGGCGTCTACTGGGTATCGTCTCCAATTTTCTACATCCGGGGTAGTGTCTTGCGTCGCAATTATACGGCGGATCTGTTATCGCAGTATCCTTATTCGGTGAGCATGGTCTCCTTCGATTTCAATGTCTAATCGGGAATTTACCAAAATAACCGCCTCCTCACTGAGGAAGGAGATGGGTATACGACGCTGGACGAGTGAAGCGATTATCTCGTCGATCTCGTCTAACACTGGTACGTTAGCCATGAGGATAATTACTATTATTGTCCAACAAATACTTCTCATGTTGTATTATTTTGACTAGGGGGTCGAACCAAAAAAAAAACATTCTGTAACGTCCCTTTCTCGGTTGGGAGTACAGATCATTCAAATAATTCGTTTGTCTGTTTATTATCAAGAGACAAAAGCAATATAACAAATAAATACTGCACCTTACAGACCTTCAGGTCAAACAAAATGAAAAAAAAGGTAATAAGAAAATTGTTCAAGATAGCAAGAAATTAAAAGTCAGTTCACAAGAGTCCTTTACTAAGAAAAAGTTAATGTCTACACTGTCT
>JAHWFO010089228.1:0-16112 GCA_023313115.1 Rhysida immarginata
ATTAAAATTCTTCCAAGAATATTTTCGTCTTATTTTGACCATAGGAAGCGGTCCCCCAAATAGCATTCAACATTCAATATACACCCTGAGTTAGAGATCGCTTAAATCGGTGGCAAAAGTGGATTTCCATAACTTCCAATGATGTCAAGTTATAAAACGGGTGTTAGGGGTATGTCCATTATAAATTATGAAATTTTGATTTATGATTTATGAAATATTAATTTTTAATTTTGATGTTGGAATTATGAAACATGAATTTTTAATTTTGATTTTTGAATTATGACGTATGAATTTTGAATTATAGATGACATTTTGGTGCAGGATCTCAAGTTTGTCACCAGGTGTCACTGGGCTGCTGGATGAGTGGGTTGTAGGGAAGAGAGAGAGGTGGGAGGTGGTGATTAGGATTCTGGAGAATTTTACTCTTTTGAATGGATTGCTTCAGGATAGTGAATATTTGAATCCTAATATAAACCTGCTTATTTTGGGGCAGTATGTCATACTGGCCCTGTATGCTCTTGTCTAATTTCTAAATTTCTTTGGATTTTAGGACACCCGAATTTTTCCACTGTTTCTTTAAATAATTGCATTGTTTTACTTACTCACTTTTCAAATCCGCTTATCCGTTAGGGTCACGGGGGCAGCAGCCCTATGGAGGATCTCCAGCGATCGCGATATTCAGTCATCAGGTGCATGTCCTCCCTGGTAATATCCAAGCGACTCGAACCCAGGTATTAATGTGCTTTAATTTGTTTTTAATTAAAAATTTTGATTAATTTTCTATTGTCTCAGTGAATAGGGCTAGTGATTCACGGTCATAACCATCATAACCAGAGTGGAGGTGTAGCAGGCGATTGGTCATTTGCGATTATGGAAGAAGTGGAAAGTGCTTTTCGTTTGCAAATTATACACTTCTCAAAGCCTATGTAGACCAAACATCATTTTATACAATTTTCTAGTGTTGTTTAGGCCAGATGAAGCTTTTGAATGCAGTGTTTTTGTTGCTTCTTCCCAGTTATCAAGTGGATAGCTTTATCTCTCCCTCGCAAACTCAATAGTAGTTCTGTTGTTGTTCTGCTATAATATCTTCGTTCTTCCTTATACAGAATTAAGCTTTTTTCAGGTGCAAATCAGTGACTTAAGTTACAAGACGTGTATTTTGAGTCCTTTTTGCGTTTGTCTACAGTGCAAAGTGTGCTGTTCAAAATTTGACAACAGCTGCAATCGATGCTTGAGTGCTGCAGATCCACCACTCGCTCGCGTGGGTGATGTTGTTAGATTCGCTGGAGACCATGTTAATTGACTTGTTTTTCGCGTCAATTGTCGTGGAATTCATTTGATAGTGTTCCAACAGAGGGTGCCCACTAGTTATAAAGGCATTCTCTGTTAATTTAAAGTTTGTGTGTGTTTCTATTTTGTTCAAATTTGATACAGTAAAGTCTCGCTAATCCGAAATAATTAGGACCAAGTCCATTTCGGATTATCGAATTTTTCGAATTAAGCAGAACCATATTTAATTTCTTCGTTGCAAAGATCTTCAGATGAAACCAGTTGTTTTGTCTCCTTCCGAGGCGGCGTTAGTGAGCCGGTCGTGGCGAATAGCTCTCTAACTTGGCTTCCAGAGAACGATATACTTCTCTTCGTCAAAAACTGTGCCTGAATGTAGTACAGTAGTACATGTACATGTATTTAATAACTTTTGCATTATTATCTGTGTTTGCCATATTGCATATTCTTTGTAATGTTCTGAAAGATGTAGTACATGCGTACTTATGTTTCTTCTAAAAAAAAGCACTTTGCTGATTTCGGTTTCAGATTAAGTGGACTTTCGGATTACTGAAGTTCGGATTATCGAGACTGTACTGTACCTGGTTTTCTCATGATGGTCGCTGCTCTAATTCTGAACTGCTGTGGGTGGGAGTGGTACCAGGGATTTGTTAGGCTTCCAGCGTTGCAACTTGAAATTTTTTCAACTTTTTCAGCAGAATTATTGTAATTACATTCATTTTTTCGGGTTGGCTCCTTTTTCGTGTTTTTTTGGCCCAAAGAAGTTAATTTTAGGCAATTTAAAAATTTGATAAGCCTGTTTTGTGTTAATCCATTCACGGGAGACTGTTTTTTTTTAATGTGATAATTTGGTGGGAAAAGTTTATGCTATAATTAATTAAATTATGCAAGTTTTTGGTTTTTAAAAATTCGTCAGAAACTGCTTTTGTTCCTCAAAATTCGTCAATATTTGGATCACGTTTTTCTCACAAGGGTTGATTTATCAACACGAAATTAAAATAAATAGACACACTTCTTTCAAATTTAATTTTATCTTTCTGTGTTATCAATTACGAAGTCGACTATTTTTTTTCTTTACAAATGGTTTAGATGGAGTGAATATAATACATTTGCGCCGGTGTGTGGATGTGTGTGGGTGTGGGTGTGTCTGTGTGTGTGGGTGTGTCTGTGTTTGTGGGTGTGTGTGTCTGGGTGTGTTCCGCGTCTGCTTAGGGACCGTTTGTTTAAAAATATAGGCGGATCAAAGACAGACTTATTTATAAGTTGAGAGTCTACCTTTAATGACCCTTGGTGACACTTGATTTTGCTCCATTTGATGAGTATTAAAATCACCCCAAACATTAAATTCACTCAATGTTGCTTATTTCTCAGCTGTAATTGCCAGTGCTTCCGGGAGTGGAAAATTTATTACGATTTCACGACTTATTTGATTCAACCCCATCACACATTTATGGAGTCGTTGTTCCCCAGGAAGTCAAAGATTATAATCTTCCAAACATTACATTTCATACAGGTTTCTCGGAGGAAAAATGATTCACGAAATTCTTAGCAAGCTCTCATAATTTTAGACGATATAATGCACAATTGTGTCTTTGGAATTGATTGATAAAGTGTACATCTGTTACACCCATCATTTAACTTTCCGTGTTGATAATGCACAATGTTTTTTGCTCAAGCTAAAAACATAGGACAATAAATCTGAATTCAAAATACCTTTTTGTGATGAAGTCCCTGAGAAATTTGGGACAGGGTTCGCACCCTACTTACGCAATATATCAGGAGCGTCGTCGTCCAAGGTGAATCGTTTGCCCCATAGAGCTTTTTATAGGGAACCAAAAATGGCGTAATCGCAGGAAGAGAGGTCTGGACTGTATGGAAGGTGACCGAGAACCTCCCACTTGAATAGTGAATAACCTTTCCTACGCTTGTGTGGATTATCTTGTTTTTTTTTTGTTGGTGGTAATCATGGATGCTTCCACTGGAGACTTTGTCGTTTCGATTCTGGTTCGAAGTGCTGACACCAAGACTAATCTCCAGCCACCACTCGTGCCAGGTACTCATTCTCTTTGGTCCCGTAATAAAGGCTCTGTGGGGGCAAATGATTCACCTCGGACGAAACTGTTAAGCAGTACGTGCTGAACTGGTTCACAACGCAGCCCTGGGAATTTTACGAGACAGCCATTCACCACCTTATGTCGCAGCGGGACAAGTGCCTCAACAGCCAGGGCCAATACTTCTGACATACAGGTACTGGTTTCTGTTCGTAGGCCTGTGGCTCGTTTCTTTTTGAACGCTCCTTATACTAATCCTGGCTTTCTAAAAAGTGACAAAAGAATCGCATAGTTTTTTTGCTACTTGATTTAACGCAGTCATGCCTTGATGTCCAGAGACCACGAAGCAAAATTCTTCCATCCGAGTGGCTCATCATTATTTATATAGATAAAACTCCACCACAAATCTTAACTGTGTTCAATTGATGCCCACACGATTGTGATCAAACATCAATATTTTTTTTTGTTCACTGCAAAAAAGCTTCACCCAAAATAGAAAAGCTTTTACTGCAGCATTCGACTTTAAATGAAGTGAAATCCGTGTGTGAGTTCAGTTATAATACAGCGTCGAGCCATATTATTATGACCAACCCCTAAGTTTTGTCTTCGGGGTTGCCTGCCAGGAAGTATGTCACATGTTGGGAATTGGTTAGGTGACTGTATAAGGTAGGTTTCCACTATGTTAAAAATATATCACTCATTTGTGCAATGGGTAAGAAACGTGGTTTATCAGATCTGGAAGAGGGGATGATACTCTGCTTTCGAGACAAGGGTGGCAGTATTTCAGAAACTGCGTAGTTTGTGAACTGTTCTCATGCTGCTGTAGTTAAAGTGTACCATGACTGGAAAAATGGGACCATTCAGAATAAACTGTATGGGATGTGTGGAGTACCACGTGCCATTAATGAGAAAGGTGAACGTCGGCTGCGAAGATATGTGAAGGCCAACCCAAGAGCTACAGTACAGAGGACCCAGCTACGTATGGGCCTCCGCAGCAGATGGATGGTCACCGCTCCCATGCTGAGGAGGGTTCATCGCCAAAAACTGATTCAATTTGCCCAACACTACAGAAACTGGACCACTTCTGGCTGGAAAAAGGTTGCCTTCTCCGATGAGTCTCGATTTCTGCTATACAGAATTGATGGCCATTGGTGGGTAAGGGGAGAAACCTCAGAGAACAAGCATCCTGCAACTATTATTGGACGAATTCAGGCTGGTGGTGGCAGCATCATGGTGTGGGGAAGGGATTGTCTGGGCTCACTGATACCTGTGGATGGCACTCTCATCCGAATCGGTTATTTTTTCATAATTGCAAATCAAGTACATCCATACATAGCGACTGTCTTCCCAGAGGGGGATAGCACGTTCCAGCAAGACAACGCGATTTGTCATACGGCTGCAATTGTTCGAGGGTGGTTTGAGGAACACGACCAAGAGTTCCAAGTACTACCCTGGCCCCCTAATTCCCCAGACCTCAAGTCAATCGAGAACCTTTGGGACCACCTCGATCATGTGCATGCTATGGAACAACCACCGCATACCCTTCAGCAGGTATTGGATGCTTTACAGCAGGGGTCGGCAAGTAATTTTAGGTGGGGTCCGGATACTTTTGAAATTTTTTATCGAGGTCCAGAAAAAAAACTCGTATTCCTTACTAATTTTTTATTTTAATTTTCGATAGCATCGTGATAATTAGCGGCAGTTCAAAAGGTTATTCCTATAGCTTTTATAAAGTGTCAAGAAATTTTTGGCGGTCCAGTTTTTGACTTTTCGTGGTCCGGACCTGGACCGCGGTCCGCCAGTTGCCGACCCTTGCTTTACAGTCTGCATGGCAACAGCTACCAGTAGAAACCTACTAGAATCTGATTGACTCACTCCCACGCCGTCTAGCTGCTATCCGTGCCGCTGAAGACGGTTATTTGGGATATTAACTGGTGGTCATAATGTGACTCGACTCTGTATATTACGTCACTAAGTCACGTGATTTGGGAAATCAAGAAACGTCTGCGTGATATAAAGGATCTAGCTCATAAAAAGATTTCCTTAAGCAATAAAAAGACTTTTCTTAATCAGCAAGGACAGGGTTTTATACTTCCGCTGTTTATGGGGTCTGCGCCAGATCCGATTTTAAAAAAATTGATCAGCTAAGAATATACTAAATGTTTTGTTACTCCCAGCTCACGAATACAGTCGGCTCGTGAACATATGTCATAATGCTAAACCTGTAGTAATGCCTTTGAAGAAATGAGAAAGAGGCTTTGATCAATATACAGGGTGTTTCATAATTGGTGTCCCGTCTTTAGGTTCAAATAACGACTCAAGGGGAACAGATTGGGGGAAAATGAATATTGATTATTTGGTTTTAATGTCCCCTAATTCAGAATAAAAACATTTCGCGTCCCTGGGGGTGAGGAGTAAATTTTGAAAATTTTAATTTTGTAGGGGTAGGGGTTAGACCCCATGTGTTATTTAGAAAGTTGTAGAGCATAATGTAAAATGTGGGTTTAGCAAAAAACCCGGTGAAAACATTTCATCCCCTGCCCCCTTAATCGAGTGGATAAAGTGAAAGGTATGGCTAGCCGATGTGGACAAAAACCATACTTATTAGAAAACAGTAGGGCCTACATTTGGAAAATTAATGAGAATGAATGAATGGGGTCAAGACCATTAGCTTTTCAGGGTAACGACTCATTCATTTTCAAATGTACTGTTTTCTAATAAGTTTCTAATGAGTTTTTCTGTTTTTGTCTACATTAGATAGCCATACCTTTCACTTTACCAGCTCGATAAAGGGCAGGGGATGAGATTTTTTCACCGGCTTTTTTTGCTAAACCCACATTTTACATTATGCTCTACAACTTTCTAAATAACACATGGGGTCTAACCCCTACCCCTACGAATTAAAATTTTCAAAATTTACCCCTTCATCCCCAGGGACGCGAAATGTTTTTATTCTGAATTAGGGGACATGAAAACCAAATAATCAATATTCATTTCCCCCCAATTTGTTCCCCTTGAACCGTTATTTGGACCTAAAGACGGGACATCAATTATGAAACACCCTGTATACGACGGGTGGTCATATAGTCATTACAATAAACTGGAAAACTGAGAGATGGTGGTGACACTGCACGGAGATGCGTTAGTCCTTCTCCACCTCCCAGGGCCACACATTTTCCCCAAAAACAGAGGACTTGCTGGATGTCATCATTTTAGAAGTCCTCTTTTTAGCCATTGAGGAAGTGTTCAACTCAAACATGACCTCGTCATCTTTGAAATGCCGTCCATAAAGTGGGTTCTTCAGGCGAGGGAAGAAGTTGCTTAAGTCAGGTCGAGCGAGTGAATATGACGTATGGGGTAATATGTCTAACCCTAGCTCCACCACCTCTGCGGAGTTTGTTGGCATGTTGTCATGCAGAAGTCTGACCCCTTTGGACACCTTGCCTCAATGCTTTGACTTAATGACCTGACTTATCTTTTGCAAGAGCTCCCATTGGTATATGCTCCCTTGACTGGCTGGCGTTGATTGCCCCACGATTGAACCGCTCTGAGGTTTGTCTCCACGCTTCTCTGGTCACTGGAAATGCCGGCGCGAAATGGCGACTGTATCCTCATGGATTTGTTTGGTATTGTTTCCCTTCAAATGTGGAACCTTGTTCAATTTTTCAATGAGCTCCATGTCGCTTTTGACGCTAAGGCGGCATTTAGGGGTACTGCAGCAAGCGCCGCTTTGTGTCCTCTAACACAAGGGATATCGCTTCCCATTAGCACCAGACATTTCAAAAATGATCTTCTTTCATGTTGAATGTAATGACTTTATGTCCTCTCCTCGTAAATCATATTTTCAATTCACTAGTTTTTAATTTACATCAGAAAACAGAATGATATTTAGATGCGTTTCAAAAATATCTCAATGCAAGAGATAGACAGCCAGAGCAATTAAACGAGAAGCAACTTATATAATAAAGACATTAGGCAGTTCGTCAACTGCAACACAAACACATTGTCACGTGGATTAAGCAGAGTCAGAGACAAGAGGAGGGAACGATATATTAATGAAAGAAAAATATTTTATTGATTCTTAAAAATTTTTTTTTTTAATTGTAAAGAGATGAATTTTTCGTGCTTTGAAAATCCATTAATAAATAAAGTTTTTGGCAGTTGAAGTTTATTTAAATATCAAATAAGTTCAAAGTTCAGGTAAGTCGAAATATAAATGCAAATTCATAGGTCACAATCATAGGTCAAATATCGGGATGCCGGAAATTCCGGTGTGACGATAGTCCGAACAATGATGTTCGATTGAAGACTTGAATGCTGGATGAAGGATGAGTCCAATTGCCGTCTCCAGTTAACAAGTCCCCGACTTGGCAAGACGAACAAGGGAAGGATCCTGAAGAATAACTAGATCCAAGCCTTGGAACGTCTTGGTTGATGCGAGCTTGAAGAGAGCTGTCGATATCGGGTGAGTGATGAGCAAAGCTGACTTGATGTCGCAGTACGCTCGATGAATTGCTTTCTGTTGGCAGAAAAGCAGACAAAAGAAGAATAGATGCTGCATAGAGGTAGATGACGCACAAAAGCACTAATGTCGTTGTTAAGGCCAACGACCTTCACTGAACATATGGGAAGCGACGAATATGTAGATGAATACACAAATAGCATTTTCTAATTACAAGGGTTACGATCGTAGCACACTTTCGTTTCATAGACACATACATGAAACATCAATTGCATATAAACAATCACCTCGATAACCATTTATCATATGCGAGATACACATCGCATCGTGACTGCCGAATGCCTTGCTAAAACTTCGTAACACTATCCACACGAATTAGAAGCACTAATTTCAGCCCGCCGAATCCACAATATCGTGAAGCACTAATTTAAACCAACACAATTACTTTTGTCGTCGTTAATCAGCGTACGCAGAGGTTAATATCTAACCTTGAAATGAAGCAGACACACATACACACTTCAATTCTTGAACTAACTTATAACGGAGCTTGCACAGACGAAACTGATGAGCTACATGACGACGCTACGTTGTCGTTAACCTCCGTAACTCGCTTCGTACAGCGTCCGATCAATATTTATAGTTCGCTTAATGGAAAGTAATGCTATGAGGCTTCCGCACGAATCCTCCCGATCCGCTTAAATATAATCTTTTAATGACCGCGGGAAGATCCCAATAACATTCTCTCCCTCGTGCCAATTATTTGCTTCGTACACGAAGAGAATGCTATACAGTTCTGTTTGCACCTTAGGAATTTGCAAACGAACTACGGCTAGTCTTTCAGTAGCGGTCGAAATGTTCGGACACTTTAAAAAGTACGTGAAAGATGGCCTACCGTAATTATAAGTCCTTATTCGACAAATGGAGATGAATTCTGCCGGCGCTGATCACGTTCCTCGTCTCCGCAGGTAACAAGTAGTTTTACCGCCTGCCTTTCGTCGTCGTTCGAAGCCTCCGCCTTGAAGAGATTTTGAAGAAGGTCTTCTATGGCTCGTACGCACCTCTTGTTGTCTGAGGCGTCCACCGTTGCTTCTTCAACGTGCGTTCGACGTGGCCCGAGATATTGCTGCCGTTCGACCTTTTCCGCTGTCTCCCCGTCGTCGCCGACGTCGCGCTTGAACTCGCCTGGCTTTCTTAGATTCGGCTCCTGCCTGGCTTTTCCGTTCCCATGCGCTCAGAAATTGTGGAAAGCGCCCCGGCCCACAGAGGAATAAGAAACAGAGGGGAAACTCCCTATAGCCGCAAGGGAAACTTTTCTGAGATCACGTGACGAAAATCAACCAATGAAATTTTCTTTAAAACCACTCCTGGCTTCGCGGCGCTACTGTCGGTTTAGTCATAATTACGTCATTCTCCCGCAAATGGATTGTTATATGACGTCATATAAATACGTTGCGTAGCCCACGAGAAAGACAGGCCTGGGCACTCAAAAGTCACCTGACCACAGTAGTCTGAGCAACAATCCAAACTTCATTGTTTCCAACAAACGAAAAAACACCGATTGTTAAAATCCGAGATGGAGACAATGAAAGTTGGATTGTTGCTCAGACTACTGTGGTCAGTACCCAAACTTTTGAGTACCCAAACCTGTCTTTCTCGTGGGCTACGAATACGTTGCTTAACGTTCTTTTCATCGGAATTTTAAAAAATTTATTTCAAGTTAATTAAAAACTTTGAAACCGGTTCTACGATGCAAGGTGGATTATCACAGATGAAAAGAAATTATTATTGTATTACCAAGATTTCTTATTGATGGTCTCTGATTAACACGAGCATAATAATTGATCTCTAACACATTATACAATAGAGTCGCCAGGAACAGTAAAAGCGCACCTTTAGCTACACTTGGACCTTCAGCAATGTGTACGCGTAGTAAGAAAGAGCTTTCGTTACTCCACACGTCTCTGACAACATTCAAATAATAATTCTTAATTTTTTTTAATAAAAATTTTATAAGCAAAGACATATTGTATTTCAAATCATGTAATAAAACTTCATTTAAACTATTAAAACAATCGTTCTTTTGTTTTTTTCTAATAAATAAAACGCACCCATCAAAACACAAAAATCACATACCCGATTTGTTGCTTTTACAGCAGTTGCTGCCAATGTGATCATGGTTATTGTTAACAATCGGCTATTGTTTTCATTTTTTGCTTGGTACTAAATGCTTGTATCTAAATACATACTAAATACGCCATTTATTATGATCAAAACTTCGAATATTGTTATCAAAATTTTCCCTAAATGTGGTAGCTAATATCTCGGAAAGAGAAGGGAAATGAACTCAAAAGATAGTTTTTGGTATTTTGCACGCTAAAACACACACAAGTGCTGTTTTCCTTGATGGTTCATCTACGTTACGTACTGTTTTGCTAGTTTTTTCTCATTTGGATTGCCTCAATTCCGCTTATAATAGCTATTTGTCAGTTCCCTAAGCCAGTAGCCACTGCTGGCCAAAATAACTGATTGGTTAGCTATAGCACTGTAACCACTATACGGGTATATAAACTCTGTAAGGGGTCGTTTGGAATCAGTCAACGATCTGTTTTACTGTCCTGATAGGAAAGACTTCGTTCATCCTAAGATGACTAAACTAGGTTTCATCTAGCTTCTTTCCTAGTTCAGATACTTCCCCTGGCTACTTCCTGGATGAGTATTGTGAAAGCATTGCTTCCGGACCACTTGTTTCGTTTTTCCCTGCATTGTCGATTGTCATTCGAAATGAGATGTCGCAGGTAGGGGGTACTGAAGACGAAATCTGCGAATTTGTTACCTCCAGAGAGTCTGCATCTGAAGATCAGAAAGACCCGCCAGAGAATGAACAACAATGTTCTATTTCAATAACTACTATTGAAATATGTAAAGCGCATGATATTTTACAAAAAGGAGCGCATCATTTAGCAGAAGGCTTTACGTTGCACTTTCTGTATGAAAGGTATATTGATAAACCCTTGACCAATACAAGCAGGCAGTCAACAATTAATGAATTTTTCTTTCAAAATTCTTTCAAGTTACAGGAAATAGAAAAATTTTATTTTATAATATTAGGATATTCGTATTTATTGTAGAGTTTTACAGTCAATATTACAAGACTGTACCGTTTAATGTAATGTTTTCACAATGTCTCTTTTTTCCCATAATGCTTTTTCAACTTCGGCTGTTGTTATCAATTTGGCTTGGTCCCAAAATAATCATATTAAGTGGCACCCTCTGTAATTCTAATTTTTTTCCAATATATTTTATTCGGAACAAGCACAAAAGGAATACATTTTCATTTCCATTTACAAAGGGAAACATCAGTATTTTTATTGTTGTTCAGTTCAGCTGGAAGATATTTCATATTTGACGAGCTGGTCATTCCAGAACAAATCGTCCATATATGTCTGCTTCATGATGGCGTCCAAAGAATGCAGACCTTTTCATTACGTCATCGCATGGGCACTGCCATTACGGATGAGCAAAAAAAATAAAACGTAGGGAACGTGAACTACACCGATTCAAAAGAAGAAATTGTGTTAGAACGAAAATATAGCAAACCCTGTAATTCTCGCAGTAGCTCGTTATTTCTACAGCTTCAGAACAGGACGATACGATGCCTAGGAATCAAAAAGATCACTCATAATGGCGGACGACTACAGCGTGCCTCCTAGTGGACAATATGTTCGTTAAAAAGATCTATAATATCAAGTAATGTTAACAATGATAATCATAGGTGTCTGCGAGAGGGCTTTGAACATTCTGATTGATAAACATTCATTTTTCAGTGGAGGCCATCATGAAGCACACGTATATGGAATTGTTTTTCAGGAAAATTTCCAAAAGGAAAAAAAATGTATGCTTATTTGTTAGAACTCAATCCAATATTTTCCAGCCTTGGTGAAATCCTGTGTATTTGTATGAGTAAAGGCGAGAAAATCGGTTTGAGTTGCAGTATAATGTCGGCTGGATAGACACCTCTCGGCATGTAACCGCTGTGTATACATCTGTCTTTCATTCGTGAAATCAAAACGGACAGCTCTCTCTATTGATTTCCAAGGGATTTTGAAACTGACAGTATGCAATCAGAATCACAGGTGCTTTCAGAGGTTGTACAAATTGTGTCTGCACACTTAATGTACCGTTGTGTATAAGATTGTAATGGTCATTGAATTATTCGTGGTCCCCTGTTAAGTCGAATGTATATCCTGATGTGTAGCCTGCATGAGTGATACCTATATCAGGATCTTCCTGTCATAAACAATGGCTTTTAATGAATGAAGAAAATCTAGTAGTTAAGACCCATTATTAAAGTTGGGTGTGAATGGATTCAGAGGAATAGCCTGAGTATCAAGGGACTGAGAGAAATAAGATAAGTTAAAGTGTTGAAAGTTGAAAGGATTTGATTTAAAACAGCTGATTTCTGCTTTGCTGTTGGAATCTGTACGACGACAAGGTTTTGTACGGTGTGATTTCGTGTGCCCATGGTATTCAGAAAATTGCCTCTGGACAACCTAGGACAATTGGACGGCTTGTATATAAAAGGAACCAAGCACTATGTTACACATTTTTGAGGTACACACAAAATTGGAATGTAAAAGTGCCAAAGATTCCTTTTTTATATGCTTTTATCAACTTGCTTTTCTGTGTGTCCGGGTCAAATCTTGTAAGCAATATTAAACTAATTTCCCGAGAAGCTAAAGAGCCGAATGTAAGTCTGTTGCTACATTCAAATTGATACACATACCCAGAACTGATGGCAATGCATGTTAAAGGAAAAATTTTTCAAATCGTTTCACTGTAACGCGTTCTAAGGCAAAAATTTATTTCACTCGTCTCTGCGGAGGGACGATTGTTATACGAATTGGTTAACTATTAGACCAAACAATTAGTTTTCCCAACTGTTGACGTTGGCTTGAAGAGATATAATAATAAAACATTATAAAAGCATGGTTTGCAAAAATCCTCTTCCCCCCTTATCTTGTTTATCAATATGCATGCGCTCATACACAACGCATTAATGCCAATCGTCACCTGGTTTCTTTTATATAAATGTAATTTTATGTAAAAAGAACCAACGACCATTTTTAATTATAAGGCACTAACGAACAAGAAATATTGACTGACTAGCCAAATAACGTAATATGGGTTTAAATTTGTCCTACACTATCTCTTACAAAAAAATTGGGCCCTAATTTTTTAATGAAGACAACTTTAAACGGCTTTTTCTCAGTTTTTCATAGTGCTTGGTTCCTTTGATATAAAAGCCACCCAATTGCCCCCCCAACAATTGTTTTTTTTTTCAGACATGGACATGCTGTTGATAAACTTGAGAATAAAATGGACATGCTAAACATGAAAAATCTTGTCAAAAACGCTAATAACTTATAAATATTTTTTTTTATTAAAATTGGTTTTAAAAACGCGAAATCCACGTCCCATTGGAAAACGATTTCTGATTGGTTTTGATTTGGGAATCAGATTAAATTAGTTTCACATATCATATCGTCGCTTTCTTTCATCGAAGTTTTTTTTTCTTAACAGAAAAACTGCCATGACTGATCCAGGATATGATAAATTACAATCTGATAATTTGCCGAAGATCAACATATCAATTGTTGCGGAATTTTTTAGGAGCTACGTTTGCATTGTTTAATAACAGCTTACAAAATATATTTTAATATGCCTGTAAAATTGAAAAATCCTGGGCAGAAAATGTTTTTATGTTGAAGGAAAAATTTAACATTTTCTTATTTAGTATTCATGCAATACCATGTTGGTTTGTATTTAAGGTGTTATTACATCTATATTGCATTAAATGAAAAAAACTAACACTTGAAATACACTACATAGCATTAAAAATGCAGCACCATGAACGCGAGCATAGAAATTGATAAAAATCAGCAAACAGAAAGAGAATGCAATGAATAATAAGTGATGTTTATTACAACATGATACACCTATAGACAATCACCAAGTGATCAGTAGGTTGTAGGACCACTGTGGGCGGCGATACAGGCAGCGATACGTTTAGGTACAGAATCAATGAGCGTGTGGATTTTATCCTGACGGATGGATGTCCGTTCCCTGTTAATCATTTGTCACATGAGTGCACTAGAGAAATGTACTTAACACCGTATGTCTTGTTTTGACATTTTATTTTTGTCATTTTATAACTCTTCTATCTGGCATTGTTAGTAAAATCTAATCCTTTTGCAAGAATTCTGTTTTTCTAGCATTTAATTTCCTCGTTAGTACCATCTCTATGTTGCGTACACCGGCAATGCAGCTTGACATGGTTGCTAATTAGGAATAAAAGCGACGGCAATGCATCTGGAAATCACGGTACAGCCAAATTTTGCAAGGGATGGAACTCTGCTCTTCTGATTCAAGATGATACCTCTTCTGATTCAAGATGATGTCACTTCTGATTCAAGGTGATATCACATAGTCTGTGCCTTATTGTAAGTTCATAATAAGAACTTAGTTTTATGCAGCCTTTACAAGCTTTATTTTCCGGTTCTATAATGCTTGTTGCTCATTAAACCAAATTTTGCCGAAATGGGCGTTGTTGTTTATACATGAAGCTCCCTTTTAGAGCAGCAATGTGTCATCAGTGGTGGTGAGACCATTTTGTTTATGTAATTTTATCAATTCTAGAAATGTTTGCCCAAATTGGATTCCTTTTGTCCAAAAGTTAATGTTTAAAATATGTATTGCTTTTGACGCAAGTAAAACTTATAATCTTCTTCTCCTTTGACATGTATCGTGCAGCAGTAACCTGTGAATTTTAAAGATGAGGTCTTGGTAACCTAAATTTTAGGTATCTACCTTTAAAGGAAGTTGGGCCTTCTTGTCTAGCCAATGGCTTCGAACAACCTTGTGTCAAAAAAACCCTTGTTTCTAATGTCAAATGTGTGTTTGTGTATTAAATGAATAGCTCCAACCAGGTTGTAAATTTTGTTCTTTTTTTGAATTTTCTTGTCTTCTTTTTTGCCTGATGTAATTTGAATTTTTATTTAATTACTATGTAAATCTTAATCAAAACAAGTTCCTCTGTTACGAATTTGTTGGGAAGTTGGGTTTATTTATTATTTAAAGACTATGGTTCAAATAAATATTTCTTAATTTTGTTCCTTACTTGTCTTAATAATTTCCTTTGGCTGTGTAGTCACTTGTTACTTTCAAAATTCTTATCTTTAAGTATGATTACATAAGAATTTTTGTTTGGAACGTTCGTTTTTGTCGTACCACTCTCTCAAAGTTTTTTTGTTTGCTGATATTGACTTAAAAACTCATGATTCAAAAAGATATGTTGAAATTTTGAAAAAAAATTTCACGTCTATACGTATGTACATTGAGTTAGCAAAACTCATGGAATAGTTACTTAATATCTGGTCGGGCCACCTCTGGCCCTGTGGAGTGCAGCAATACGGCGTGGTAGTGAGTCTGCAAGTCCCTGGTACACTTCTGGAGACAGTTGTCACCAGATAGTCTGCAGAGCCGAAGATAGTTGCTGCCCGTTCGTGGGCGGATGATCCAGTGCCCGGAGCCTGACTTCAACAGCATCCCAGATATGCTCGATGGGATTCATGTCAGGGCTCCGGGCTGGCCAGCTCAGTCGTTGGACCTCTCCTGCATGCTCCTCGAACCATTCGCGGACGACATTGGAGCGATGTGGTGGAGCATTGTCATCTTGAAAGACTGCTAAGTCGTCAGGGTGTTGAAATGTCAAAAACGGGTGCAGATGGTCTCCGATGCCGTGGACCATTCAACGTTTGGTCCAGGATAACCAGAGGGCCCATTCCAAACCGGGAAAATGCACCCCAGACCATCACTGATGCCCCACCACCCTGCACCACCACCTGTTGGCATGCGGGATCCATCGTTTCGTGAGGTCTGCGCCACACACGGTGCCTCTCATCAGCGTGGTACAGTTGATATCGTGACTCATCTGACCATATGACGTTACGCCACTGTTGCAGAGTCCAGCCAAGATGGTTGGTGGCAAATGCACGCCGGAGTGTCCGATGACGCTGAGTAAGCATTGGCACCCGTGTAGGGCGGCGGCTGCCAAACCCGAGGGCATGCAGATTCCGACGGATTGTCCACCGAGAGACGTTTCTAGTGCGGCCAGTATTGAACTGGTCTGTGATTTGCTGCACTGTTGCGCTCCTGTCTCTCTGAATCATTCGTCCCAGGTGTCGCGGGTCACGATCATTCAGGGCAGCTGGACGCCCGGTATGGTGCCTGTTGTGGACTGTGATGCCTTCATC
>JAHWFO010089302.1:0-11363 GCA_023313115.1 Rhysida immarginata
TCAGGGTAACATTCTGGAATGACTGTAGTTCACTCCATCTGCTTTTACAGATAGTCGCCCACGCAGGCATGCCATAGAGGAGTATGGTCCGGATAATCGATTTGTACAGAAGAAGCTTGTTGTCAATGTTGAGGGCGCTGTTGCGACCCATAAGAGCTATGATACTGTACTTAGCCCTCTTCGCTTTGTTCAGAGCATAGGACATATGCTGGTTCCATGAGAGTCTTGAGTCAATGATAACTCCCAGGTACTTGTAGTTGTCCACCCAGTCCAGTTTCTTATTAAACAGAACAAGAGAATCTGGGGGATGCTTGAGCTTCCTATTGAGGTACAAAGCCTTGCACTTTCCGACGTTAAGGTTCAACTTCCAGCAGTTAAACCAGCACTTCGAACTGCTTCAAGGCGCACTGCAGCCGAGTGATAACGTGAGCCGGCTGGTGTGCCCATGTCATAATGGCTGTGTCATCCGCATAAAAATACAGATTACAATTATCGGGTTTTGGGAAATCATGTACAAAGTAATTAAATAGCATAGGCCCGAGGACAGAACCCTGAGGGACACCGGCCTTTACAACACGGGGTGTGGAAAGATTTTCTCCAACCTTGGCTTGATAGGATCTGCTGTCAAGAAAGGATTTCACCATCAAGATCAAATCGGCAGGGAACCCGTCTCTGATCATTTTGTAGACAAGGCCCTCATGCCACACTTGGACAAAAGCTTTACTGACATCGAGAAATACCACCCCACTGTACCTGGATAGGTTCAGGGGGGTGCTCAGGTCTTCAACGAGCCTCCAAATCTGCATCGGACAAGAGTGGGCAGCACGAAAACCAAACTGCCCTTCCCGTAAAAGGTCATTTGCTAGACGGTGATCTTGGAATCTGACAAGGATCGTTCTCTCCAACACCTTGGACATCGAGGGTAGCAAGCTACTAGGTCGGTAGCTCGCGGGAATTGCAGGATTTTGTCCCTGCTTTGGCATACTCAACACAATAGATTTCTTCCAAGCCACAGGGAAGTAAGAAAATTTTCAGCAGTCGCTAATGATATTGGTGAGAAATTCAATAAAGTTCTTTGGGAAATTCATAAGGGCGTTATTACTCACCTTGTCTTTTCCTGGAGCCTTCTTCTTTTTCAGTTTATTTATGATGTTGGCGATCTCACCAGCCTCGATGTTGTACTTCGTAAAATGCTTCGGGACTTCATCAAAGTTGTAAATACCTTCTTCCACACGCAGAGACATGATTTGGCTCTCGGGCTTATCGTTGGTAGGAGTAACAAACTGCAGTTCCCGTGAATCTGCAATGACTTGGGCCTTGTCCTGATCAGTTTGCACATAGTTACCTTGTGGTGTACAGAGTGGAGGAAGCATAACATTCTTCTTCTTCTGTAAAGCTCTAACCATACTCCAAATGGAATTGTCGCGAGCCGACAAGATTTTGAGTTTTTCATTACATCTAGCGTCGCGAAGTTCTTTTATCTCCTCGTGAACTCTTCGCACTAACCTGTTGTACTTGGTTTTGAGCCAAGGTTCACGATAGCGTTGCCAAAGTCTACGGGTCCTGTATCTTTCAGCAATTAGGCGTTGGATTCCAGGATTGAGTTGGATTCGATGAGAAGGTTTTTTCTCTGATGGATACTTACTGACTTCTATGGCACTGTTAATATATCTGGTGATGTCATCAACAAGTTGATCGATGTCCTCTGTACAGTAAGCAACGTCGGGATGGTAGCCATAGTCCTTAAGAATATCTTTGTAGAGCCTCCAGTCTTGATGATGTACGAGTTCCTCTCGGAAATTTATGTCAACATTGTCAAAGTACAACGCCACAGGCTTGTGGTCAGAAGAGAGGTCATCAATCGTGAAGATATTGTACGGTTTGAAGAAACCCTTCAAGAGCGAGATGTCCAAAACGTCACTACTAGGGGAGTGGTCGCAGTAGTAGGTGTCCTCCACAGGTCCAGCAGCGATGATATCATCTCTACCTTGTATGTACCTATAGAGAATCATGCCATTGTAATTCTGCGTTCTGGAGTTCCAGCTTGGATGCTTGGCATTTAGGTCACCAGCCAGGACGACTGGAGTGTCACCACTGAAGAGTTCATCAGGCTCGCAAATGTCAAGATAATGTTTAGGTGAATTGTAGAGCGCTACGAACTTCACTTCACCACAGGATACGTCATTGATAATGATGGAGGCTGATTCCATACCTGCATAAGACTTGGATACTAATTCTTGGTGTTGAATTCCCCTCTTAATGATGGGACCAACATCTCTAACATGCAAATATTTTACATATTACTAGTCATCGTTCTGTGGTGAGCACTAAATACCATCTTATGTATTGTACAATGTTTACTGAAAGCCAACGAGAGCGAATTAGAAATTTTAACAAGCAATTTACAAACTTCAAAAAAGTTGCTGAAATCTCCCGTGTGAGCTACAAATCTTTATCAGCATTGTTAAAAATGTTAATTGGAAAATAGGACGGAAATAGGACGACCTTGTGCACTGACGCGAACAGACAAATCAAAAATTAAGAGACATGTTAGACATGATATTACATCTGGGCATGTAGTCAACACCACACAAGTCAAACTTAATATGCAACTTGCTGCCTCAAAAAGAACAATTCGCAGCGAACTACGTGCTCAGAAATTTGCCTATAAAATTATACCCAAAACGTTGCCACTAACACAGAAACACATGCAGGAGAGACTGGAATTTGCTAAGACACTTCTCCGTGAAAACACAGACTTCTGATGAAAAACGAATCAGTTTGGATGGTCCTGATAATATAGCTTCTTATGAAGGGCATCGTGATAAAGAAACACTTGTTCCACTGCGAATTAAGCGGTAAATGGGTGGTAGTGGAGTGATGATTCTGGGTGCCATTGGAAGCAACGGAAAGTTGAAGATTCACAGTATAGATGGACATTGCACAACAGCTCAGTATAAAGATGATCTTCATAATGTGTTCATCCCTTTGTGCAAAGTCTAGTTTAAGCAAAAACCACGGATTTAGCAGCAGGACAGCCCTGCAATCTATACTGCACGAGTTGTAAAAGCTTATTTTGAGAGCAATAACATTTCCACTTTTGCTTGGACTGTTCGAAATCGAGATCTCAATATTACTGAGAATGTGTAGCATCTTATGGAACAAAAGATTTACCAAAACATTTAGTATAAATCTTGAAAACAACAAATAGCAGCCATTCAGAAAGCAGTTAAGCCAAATGTTATTAAAAGCTTATTTAATTCTATTTCAGGTCGTTTGTCAAATATTGTACAGTCAAAATGATCTCAAATATCAAAATAATTCATTAGTTAAAGATGTAATACTTTTTTCCCTTTATGTTACACAAATGTGGTCCAAACTTTTGGCCAGTCTTATTTTGATTTTAGGTAATAAAAGACCAACAACGCAGAAATAAATTTGTTTCTTCTTTGAATATTGTTTCATATTTACTTAGAATTGTAGGTGTAAAACAGTTTTCGTATGAATTCAGTTTTTCTTGACATTGCTGGTTGGTCCAAACTTTTGGCCACCAGTGTATATTACATGCCCTATGTTCATATTCTTAACATTAGTGCAGGTGCCTGAAGGGGCCCAAGAGAGCTCATCAAAAGTTGAAATATCGCAGTTGAGTTCTTCCATTTTCACGTTATTTGCCAGCCAGACACAAAGATATTGATTATGCTTGTATTCTTATATATAGCTTTAGCTAAAGCTCGTAATATAGGCTCAGTTTAGTACTTTTTGGGGGGCATTTTCTCGGATTTAGCATTTCGAAAATCGAAAAGAATGTCATATTCTTCTTGCTTGGGGGTTTGGGCCTCAATAGTCACGTGACTGTTAGACCGGTTTCAATCACAAACTAATCAGGTGAGCTCAGGAAGGGTCTCTATCGAATAGAGAAAGCAGAATTTGAAAAAGTTAAAGCATTCTTGAGTAATCGTCGGACATACAGACAGGCAGACGGACGGACAGACAGACACACAAACACAGCGAAACCAATATATGCTTTTCAGCATATAATAAGGCAGTGTCTATTCAGGAGGAAAAGGAGTCAAACGTGCCTCCCTGAGATTCCTATAAAACGTCCAGACGACTGGAAAAATTTGTGTCTGGAAAGGAAAGAGAAAGAACGAGTAGTGGTAAGAGAAACTCTGCAGCTAAAATAGAAAAAGCTATATTGGCATTGGAAACATCTGAACAACGGGAGTTTCGAATAAAGCAAGAGGATATAAGAGCTTCTACGTCAAGGGCAAGAAAACCTTGGGTCTGAAGTATCCAGTGATGTATATGAAGATGGATATCATTTTAATCTGAGGCAAGTCAACAAGAGGTTAAATAAAGTCCCGGTATATCACCTACAATTCCTGTTTTTCGATTTTTCATAGAATGGATAGTCCCTTCGCTCTGTATTGCATTCATTGAGTTGTTATTTAACCAATATGGAGTTATAATTTAATTTCTTGAGATTGTTCTGTTTACCTACAAATGTAATTATCCCAGGCAACGCCGGGTCCTCTGCTAGTCTGTATATATGAAGAAGGATGTTTTGTTTGTTTGTGGGTTTGTTTGTGGGTTTGTTTGTTTGTTTTTAGCACATTTTCTATATATAGAAATGTGCTTATGTGATCGGTTTGTCCAGCTGTCCGTCCGTCCGTCTGTAGACAATCCCACAATTCATTGCGTTGCATGTATTGAATTGCATGTATTGCAATCTCACAATTCATTCAATCATGTCTTGAATTGCTGGAAGAAACGAATTATCCTCGCATTTGGTAAAACGCGTGTTGAGAACATGGGTTCGGTTCTGCGCGTGCTTTAAACATTAATGAGATGGTGTGCGTGCAGGATGCACGTGTCTGACGATTATTAAAAGGGCAGTTCGGTCCCTAAATCAGGAGAATTTTTTTATTCCTAGGGAGCTTAGCATTTATTACGATAACTTGAAAACGAATTAACTTTTTCACAGTCTGTTTTCACCAATGCATTAAAATGGGACAGAGTACGCAGAAGTACGAACGTGAGATAGCAGGAATAAGTACGTGCTCTAATAGCACGTGCTTAAATAGTACCATTATGATACCCTCTTAAACATTTCCTATAACAAGATATGGCAAGTAATATATCAAACAAATTGTCACAACATATCATGAACGAATATAAAAGAGTAACTAGTGATAGCAAGTATCGGTCTAATGGCACGTGTACGTGCAAGGATGTCTCAAGAATGAATATAACGGTATATAGTGATGTCTGAATTGTTTAGTAGTACGTGTTTTAATGGTACCAAGTGGTACCATTGGAACTTTCAATGCTAGGATATTGCATGTAATATATCAAACCACTCGTAATAACGTGCCATGAGTGAATATCACGAGAAAATAATAAACTTAGTTATTGGTTTAGTAGCACGTGCCCTAATGGTGCCCTACGATACAATATGGTAACCTTGGAACTTTCAATGCTAAGATATGGCATGTAATATATCAAACGACTCGTAACAAGGTGCCATGAGTGAATATCACGAGAAAATAATGATAATAGTTATTGGTTTAGTAGCACGTGCCCTAATGGTGCCCTATGATACCATATGGTAACCTTGGAACTTTCAATTCTAACACATGGCATGTAATATATCAAACGACTCGTAACAACATGTAATGAGTGAATATCACGAGAAAATAATGATAATGGTTATTGGTTTACTAGCACGTGCCCTAATGGTGCCCTATGTAACCGTATGGTACAATTGGTAATTTCAATGCTAAGATATGGCATGTAATAGATCAAACGACTCGTAATAACGTGCCATGAGTGAATATCACGTGTAAATAATGATAGTTATTGGTTTAGTAGCACGTGCCCTAATGGTGCCCTATGGTACCATATGGTAACCTTGGAACTTTCAATGCTAAGATATGGCATGTAATATATCAAACGACTCGTAACAACATGTAATGTGTGAATATCATGAGAAAATAATGATAATTGTTTTTGGTTTAGTAGCAAGTGCCCTGATGGTGCCCTATGAAACCATCTGGTACCATTGGAACTTTCAATGCTAAGATATGACATGTAATATATCAAAAGACTCATAACAAGGTGCCATGAGTGAATTTTACGAGAAAATAATGATAATGGTGTTTGGTTTAGTAGCACGTGCCCTAATGGTGCCCTATGGCATGATATGGTACCATTGGAAGTTTCAATTCTAACACATGGCATGTAATATATCAAACGACTCGTAACAACATGTAATGAGTGAATATCACGAGAAAATAATGATAATGGTTATTGGTTTACTAGCACGTGCCCTAATGGTGCCCTATGGAACCGTATGGTACAATTGGTAATTTCAATGCTAAGATATGGCATGTAATAGATCAAACGACTCGTAATAACGTGCCATGAGTGAATATCACGTGTAAATAATGATAGTTATTGGTTTAGTAGCACGTGCCCTAATGGTGCCCTATGGTACCATATGGTAACCTTGGAACTTTCAATGCTAAGATATGGCATGTAATATATCAAACGACTCGTAACAACGTGCCATGAGTGACTATCACGAGTAAATAATGATAGTGGCAATTGGTTTTGTAGCACGTGCTCTAATGGTACAATACAGAATTTATAGAACTTTTAATGCTAAGATATGGCGTGTAATATATCAACCAACTCCTTACGCGTTATTAGATCTTTTGTTATCCATAGCCTATTTGAATCAAGAGTATAGTACTCTTAGGCTTAATGGTATTTAAAACTCATTACTAATTAATTTATTAGTAGTTAATCGCTTGCTTCAATAAGACTTTAGTAATTTAATATGAAAATCTAATAGATGCTTACACATAACGCTTCAGCAATTGAGGCTCACTTCGTTTAACATTATGTGAGAATTCTTACAAATTAAAGAACTTTTATTTTTTTAACAATTGAGGCTCTCCATTTACCTTTCATTCTTCAAGTTTATTCTTTTAAATTCTCTCTATACGTTAGCCTATTTAAATAGTAATTTACAATTTAGTTTTCATATTTATTTATTTACTCTCAAGTGTTTTAAAATGTTGGTTAATTCTATATATCCATGTACGATGCTATAAATAGAAAATGTGCTCCCTTTATCCGCTTTGGCGGTAAAATCATTCTTGTTTATACAAATCTACAGTTTTATTACGATCTTGATAAATTTTGCATACATGACCTTCAAAGCATGAGGAAGGTCACTGTCTATCTCAGATTTCGAAAAAATAATAATTATTGATAAAAAAATCGATATTCATGGTTATGGCAGGGCATATTAATGAGAAAAATCTCATGACCAACAATGCAAATAAAAGTTTGTGCAACAATAGGTATCAACAATGGTGTCAACACGCAATGCACCAACACTATGCAAGGATCAACAATATATGTCTCATGACCAACAATGCAAGGCAAAGTTTGTGCAATATAGAATTCAATGCATAGAATTCCTGTTGTTCAGGCTTTTCTTAGAAAAGAGAATTCTTAGTACTTAACAGTATTTTGAAAATCTTTAAAAATCATCAGTAACTGGAGATAATGAGTTAGCAGACTATTGAGAAAGAGTGAAAGACGATAGAGGAAGCACTCCTTTAGCTCCGTACTGTATTGACCAAATGGTAAGCAAGTAAATGGAGGAATCGGCGACCGCTAGACTACACAAAGTGATGAAGGGCCAATTTTTGTTTCAAGACATCGAAAGAAGAAAGGAATTTGCAACAACATCAAGTGAACATCTAAAGTAAGATTACGTGAGTAAAAAAATTATTTAGACTAGAAGGCATCCTTGGAGAGGTCCATTCATAGTGAGCCTTTAAAAATTTTTTTTTCGTAAATCAAGTCCCGGTATGTCACCTAGATTGGATTTTTTCAGTAAAGAGGTAAATTCCTGACTTTCGGATTTTTCTTAGAATAGATAGTCCCTTCGCTCTATATTGTAGTGATTGAGTTATTATTTAACCAAGTTGGTCGTTTAATTTAGCTTTTTGAGGTTGTTCTGTTTACCTACAAACGTAATTATCTTGGGCAACGCCGGGACCTCTGCTGGTCTTCTATATACGAGGGTAGGTCATAAAGTTTTTATTATCGTATTTAAAAAATTACCTGCGAACTCGAGCAATGGTGGTCATGTCCATCTTTTTCTACATATGCAGCATGCAAGGTGACACACTTTTCCAATCGATGGATGAGCTTGCGTAGGCCGTCTTGAAGAAGGTATCATTTTGGCTGGCGAAAAACTGCTCCACTTCCGAAATCTCCTCGTCATCACTTTGGAAACGCCTCCCACGCAGTGGTTTCTTCAGCAGTGAGAAGAGGAAATAATCACTAGGTGCTAGGTCCGGTGAGTAGGGAGGATGGGGCAAAATTTCGTATCCGGGATCTGTCGCCAGTTTCAAAGTGTCCCGGGCTGCATGGGCGGGTGCGTTGTCGTGGATGAGACGCACTCCTTTCGTGATTATTCAGCGGCGCTTGGACTTGATGGCGTCCCTCAACCTTTTGAGGAGGTCTCGGTAATAGGTCCCCGTAATTGTGGTGCCTCTCTTTGCGTAATCGGTCAAGAGTACCTCGCGGACGTCCCAAAAGACGCTGAGCATTCCTTTCCCTGACGATTTCTGTCTCAGGGCTTTTTTGGGGGGAGGTGAGGGCGAATGCTTCCACTGTTTGGTCTGTTACTTTGTTTCGGGGTCAAAATGGTACACCCAACACTCATCCATTGTCACCAGCCTATCGAAAAAGCCGTCTGGGTCTGCTTACCAAAGTTTCAACACTCGGCCGATGCCTCATTTCGCCACTGCATTTGCATTGGCGTGAGCAAGCGGGGAACCCAGCGGGCGGACACCTTTGTCATGTGAAGTTCGTCGTGGAGAATCTTGCAGACTGACCCATGACTAATGTGGACTTGTGCTGCGATGGTGTCGATGGTGATTCGTCGGTCGTCGAGTACCAGAGCTTCCACTTGCTCTACAATTCCCGCCTCATGACTGAGTGAAGGTCGCCCGGACTGTCGTTCATCTTCCAAACTTGTTTGGCCGCAGTGGAAGCGTGGCTGCCATTTCACAACTGAGTCATACGTTGGAGAATTATCCCCATAAACTGCAACAAGCTCGGCATGGATATTTTTTGCGTTGTTTCCCTTCAAATGCAAAAAACGAACCACAGCGCGCCATTTGTACTTTCCCACAGGCTGCGCCATCTTGGATGACGTCGTCTAGCGGCGTTGTGTGGTACTGCAGCGCGCCAATATTGAACATGGATATTCGGAATGGATGCGTGCATGTAGTATGGTATGAGTTTAGACGATAATTCCTGTTTTTCCCGGCTATGATAAAAACTTTATGACCTTCCCTCGTATACAACGAATCCAGGAAGCGTGCAGAGGAGTGACACCAGCCATGCTGGCCGATGTTTTAGGGTCAGTTAGGTTCCGTGCCTAATTGTTTTATGGTACCCACGGTCGTCACATCGAGCATTTTGTTGATTAACTTTTTTTTTGTTTGTTTGTTTGTGGGTTTGTTTGTTTATTTGTGAGTTTGTTTGTTTGTTTCTTATGCAAATCTACAGTTTTATTCAGATCTTGATGTAATTTTGTATACTTGACCTTCAAAACATGAGGAAGGTCACTGCCAAATTCAGATTTCGAAAAAATAATAATTATTGATAAAAAATCGATATTCATAGTTATGGCAAGGTATATTAATGAGAAATATCCTATGTGCAACAATACTTATCAACAATGGTATCAACACGCAATTCACAAACACGCTGCACGGTCCAACAATATATATCATGACTAACAATGTAAGGAAAAGTTTGTGCAACAATAAGTATCAACAATGGTGTCAACACGCAATGCACCAACGCTATGCAAGGATCGATAATACATATCTCAAGTCCAACAATGGAAGGGAAAGTTTGTGCAATATAGATAAAATTCTATTTGTAACAATATATAGATTTCCTGTTATTCAGGCTTTTCTTAGGAAAGAGAGTTCTTAGTACTTAACAATTTCTTGAAAATCTTTAAAAATCATCAGTAACTGATGATAATATCGGTAGAAAGGTGGATCATAATACTGTTCCTATTGATTAAACAGGTGGTGGCCTTACAGTATAACAGAGGAACATCAGGAATTCCAACTAGTTTCGCCATTTATTCCCGGCTTTGTCAAGGATATATACAGCAAGACAATCGACAATCGAACAGTGAAGTGTACATTCGTTAGGATGGGACGAAAGCAGCGCTTTCACAAAGCTCATCTAACCAGAATAAACTCCAAATGAAATACACTGAGGTAGTCAAGAAGCCTAACCAACCCAAGCGGTCTTCCATATTATACAAAAAAGAAAATAAGATTGACGATTGCCAGAAACAAAATACAAACGAAATTAAAAAACACAAGGAGAAAGAAGATTATCACATCTTCCAGTAGTCTGGGAAAGAGACGTTGCTAATATCTTCAAAATTGATGTCAAGAACGTGCCTCGGTTTACGATACTTCGTATGCCAGCTCATATTCATTGAGTTCTCCAGTATCCCTTTCACAAGCTTATTGTCGTGAGTCTTCATCTTCTGTATCATAATCAAAAGGAGATCCTGTATAAACTTACCGATATGGGCCATGTTTAAATCGGCATGCAAGACAATCGACAATCGAACAGTGTAGTGTATCGGTATTCGTGTGGAACTTGAAGCATAGCTTCCATAATCTCACCCTTCATAACCATATTCCAAGGGAAATACACTGAACTAGAAAAGAAGCCTGATGTACCCACAAAGGTCATCCAAAGTATGAAAGAAAATTGCCTCCTCTTGGTGGAGGAAAATTTGATTGACGACTGTCTAGACTAGAAGCAGGCCACTAGTATTAGATAAAACGCGACCTATGAAGTCCAGTAATCTGGAAATAAGACATTATCAATGTCTTCAAAATTAATATCAAGTATATGCCTTGGATCACGATATCTCTTTCTATGCATAGGATGATTTAAAATGCCCGAGACTAGCTCGTTGCTATGATTTTCTATATTGGGCAGCAATGGATTCCATGAGCCTCTGAACGTATTTGCCAATATGAGTCATGTTGAAGTCATTATAAATGGAGGAATTGCGAACAATTCTCCGATCTTTTTGCGCAATAGTCCTAACGATCTTTTTGGAACGTTTGCAGTTCTTACCACCTAGTCTTACATATTGTGGCCCAGACGGGCATACCATACGTCAAGATGGTCCGAACAATGACCTTATAGAGTAGGAGTTTATTATCAATGTTTAGAGCACTATTCCGGCCCAGCAGAGCAATCAAGCTAAACTTGGCTCTCCT
>JAHWFO010089305.1:3409-32881 GCA_023313115.1 Rhysida immarginata
GTTTATCCACCCGGGGTCGCGCCGTGATCACTCGATCCCGTGCGCTCAAAGCTGAGGCGCTAAATTGTCCGCAAATGACCTAAGTACCGGTTGGGGTGTCGTACTTAGTAGAGCAGGGACCACACTGCGATCAATTGAGACTCTGCCTTCGACTGGGGGATTTGTCTGCAAGCAGAAGGACGCATGCCCATTTTTTAAGAAAAATTTTCGCAACATTATAGCGTGAACAAAGCTACAGCATAAATTATTACTTTTTTTTCTAAGTCCAATGGTGAACAGACCTACAGTGAGTGAGGTGTATCGAAATTTTGACCTTAAAGCGGGAGTAAATACGCCTTTATTACTGCCATTTGCTAGTGAACAGAGCTCATTTTAATGCGACTTTCTTTCACTATGCCACCAAAAGTCGTTCGTTTGCTAGCAAACGAAGATCGAAAACGAGCGCCTTAATGCCACCAAAAAAGTCCTTGCTTGGGTGTAGAGTGTACCTAGACTTGAGTGAGCTTCAAAAAGACTCGTGTTGGAGGGTCTCCCTAGCAAAAATTTCGAACGTCAACAGTCCAAAAATAAACATGCTATTTTTTTGTCCTTTTTACCGGTGATGGGAAATGATTGCCAGACGTGAAGCATCGACATCGGCATGGCAAAGCGGAGGCAAGTCGCACTCGTGACTGCCTACTTTTTTGTTGCAAAGAAGGCTACAGGGTCCAGCGCTATATATGTAGGTAGGGACGTGGAAAGCAAGCGTGTAGATGAGGCGTTATTACTAACCTAACTGGGATCTGCGTTTCCCCCACGAGGGAGTTCGAACGAACGAGCCGTGTTAGTTACCCTACTTGCTTAATAGACAGGGAAGCTTAATAAGCCCCTAGCCCAAGGCCGGGGTAACTTAACACCACTCAAAACCCTAGCCAGTCATCAATGCTGGTTTGCCGAACTGTAGCGGGGCCGATGACGGTCGGGTTAAGATTGGTTACGAGGAGACGACTTACCCTAACTGATACAATCGAAATAGAAAAATCGTAATTCCTACTTGAGGCCCACTGCGATGTGTTCCAACGAAAATCGAGAGAGAAATTCTAAAGCAGCAAAAACTGGTGTCCGAAACTACATAAATATAAAAATGACTGAAGTAGCAGCGAAAACGAAGCTAAAATGCCCCATCGGGGGCTGTGATTGGAGGTCGAAAAATTACGAGCACGCGAACCAGCATCTTGTGCGAGCGCATAAAATACACTCCCCCGAGCGCCGCAGGCAGCTCATCGTTGAACGGAAAAGGGAATTGATGTGTTTGGGCCAGAGAGCCTTAGACGATAATTTATTAAAACTGCCGCCGGCAAAGCATCCCGAAAATACGGCTGAAGGGCAGGCGACAACGTCGCCACTGACGTTGAATAGATCGGCACGTTACAATGATGAAACCAGCAGCAGCAGCAACAGCAGCCGCCCTTCTTAGGACTATCTCGGCGAAAGTTCGGGGTCTGCCGTCCCACGCTTGGCGTCTTCGCTGAACACATTGAGGATACGAGTAAATATTGGAAAGCAAAGGTTTGCTTGGCCAGAAGCATAATCGGATTTATTTACGAGACGGTAGGGCAAAAGTTAGAACCCACTCTGGGTGGACCTACCAACTGGGTCCCCTTATTCGATATACGCTCGGTCGAAGACGGTATCAAGTTGTTTGAGGAAGAACAAAAGATTCGCTCGCAGACCCTTAAGAAATATCTCACTGCTTTTACGGAGTGCTTATCCGCCCAGCTGCAGAGAAACGAGGGCCTGTCTGACCCGAATTTCCACTTAAAAATCGAGCAGTTATCCGAATGTTTGAAACTCAGAGCCAGAGCTTCCGTTCACAGGGGACGCAACTAGATGCAAGAGCATCTTTATCAGACCATCTGTGGTGACGTTGACGAGGAGAGAGCTAAACACGCCCTTACTGCGGCATTGAGAAGCCCAGAGGTGGCGGCCACTGTGCGGAATCTGTTGTCGAAAGCGTTCCTACGACCAAAAGAGCGGAACTACCTTATTGGCTTCTGTGCCGCTAGTGTGTGCCTCGTCCAGGGCCTGACGTTCTTTGCAATTTAACCATACAAGAATACAAGATGGCAAAAATGGTGAGCGGATCAAGAGTTGCCCTTGTCCGGCATCACAAAACTGAAAAGCAGGGAGCCAGTGCGATCGTCATTGAGGGATTATTCGGCGACGTTCTGGATTGCTTTTACCAGAAAGGATTGAAAGCGAAGCTGCCCAGGAAACAGACAGAGACCCTCATGTTCAATTCGGAAGGCCGGCCACTGAAACAGATCGATTGGCAGCTAACCATGCTAAAGGCAAAGCACGGGCTACCGGTCATCGGAGCCGACGATGCTCGAAGAATTCTGAATTCGCTAAGCGTCATGTCTGGTTCGGCGGGCTCGTTCATTCACCGGTACCTGAATCACTTTTCGTCCACTGGTGCCCAGCATTATCAACCAGGGAACGCAAGCTTTTATCAAAGCGCGTACTGCAAGTTGAACACTTTTTGAACATAGCTCCTTTGGAAGGCGTGACCCCTTCCGAAGAAGCTTTCAGCATAAGCGAAGGAGAAGAAGAAATTCAAGAGGACGAACAAATGGACTCTGATGGCAGCGCTTTTTAACCTATTAATTTTGTTAAATGAATAAATAAATAAAAAAATATATATTGTAAACTAACTTACTTAAACACACTTGCTGAAATACAGGTGAACAAAGTTAGAACGGGCGTACTAGGGCACAGGGTTGACTGTTGCGATGTGCGCTGGACAGCCCGGCAAGGAGCGAGCGAGCGTAAGTGCTTCCCTTAGCCCGCTTGTGCGCCCGACAGCACGCGGTGGGGCCAGGCGGCGCCCCCCCTCCCCCGCGGGGCTCTCTGGGGTACATGGGATATTTAGCGCGCGCTCTCTAGCCCGCTTGTGTGCCCAGTAGCACGGTTGAGCTAGTGGCGCCCCGGGGCTGTCTGGGGCACGTGCCGGACGACGCACGCGATCGGAAACAGCCGCGTTGGGGTGTGTGCATGGAACCGCCCGTTGTGGACTTTTATTGCCGCTGAGTCTCATAAGGGATGGCTGCAAATTCTCCTATCATGAGCACGATTGTGCACGTAAAAAAGAAAAAGTACATAAGGTTTTAGTGGCTCTTATTATATTTTGTCAGATTGTTTGATATACTGCCTAATATATATATTATCATTGACTATTTTAGAGTGCCAAAGGGGTAGACAGCAAGATCTCTTATCATGAACACGAGTGAGCACATAAGAGAGAAAAAGTACATTATAAGGTTTCAGTGGCTCTTATTTTATCATTTCAGATTCTTTGATATACTACTTTCTATATTTTATCATTGACTATTTTAGAGTGTCATAAGGGGTGGACAGCAAGGTCACTTATCATGAACACGATTGAGCACGTTAGAGAGAAAAAGTACATAATTAGGTTTTAGTGGCTCTTTTTCATTATTTCAGATTGTTTGATATACTGCTTCCTAAATTTTATCATTGACAATTTTAGAGTGACAAATGGTGGACAGCAGGGTCTCTTATCATGAACACGATTGAGCACGTAAAAGAGAAAAAGTACATAAAGTTTTAGTGGTTCTTATTATATTTTGTCAGATTGTTTGATATACTGCCTAATATATATATTGTCATTGACTATTTTAGAGGGTCAAAGGGGTGGACAGCAAGGTCTGTTATCATGAACACGATTGAGCACGTGAGAGAGAAAAAGTACATAAAAAGGTTTTAGTGGCTCTTATTTTATCATTTCAGATTGTTTGATATACTACTTGCTATATTTTATCGTTGACTATTTTAGAGTGTCATAAGGGGTGGACAGCAAGGTCTCTTATCATGAGCACCATTGAGCATGTAAGGGAGAAAAAGTACATAATGAGGTTTTAGTGGCTCTTATTTTATCATTTCAGATTGTTTGATATATTACTTGCTGTATTCCTCTGGTTCTCCCATCTGGTGATCCTGCCGTTTCAGTGCTTCAGCGTTTGACCCCGCCAGAGTCAAGGATGCTCTGTCAGCAGCATAATGTAGCAGACTGTATAGTGGCTGCTGACTTTGTGAAAGTTGGACAAACCACCTTCCACCTGATTCACGCCGACCTCGGACAGCGGCCCGTTCTAGTCCGACGTGCAACACCACTGATGGAAGAATTGTAACTGAAGAGCTACATGTCCGGCTATGGGAAGGTGCTGAAAATAGCATATCCACTACATTCGGATTCTCCCCTGCCAAAAACGATTGATGACCTTTCTTCTGACCACAAGCCTGCGGCGTTGAACTTTGACAATGTTGACATAAATTTCCGAGAGGAACTCGTACATCATCAAGACTGGAAGCTCTACAAAGATATCCCGACGTTGCTTACTGTACAGAGGACATCATCAACTTGTTGATGACATCACCAGATGTATTAACAGTGCCATAGAAGTCAGTAAGTATCCATCAGAAAATAAACCTTCTCATCGAATCCAACTCTCTCCTGGAATCCAACGCCTAATTTCTGAAAGAAACAGGACCCGTAGACTTTGGCAACGCTATCGTGAACCTTGGCTCAACACCAAGTACAACAGGTTAGTGCGAAGAGTTCAAGAGGAGATAAAAGAGCTTCGCGATGCTAGATGGAATGAAAAACTCAAAAGCTTGTCGGCTCGCGACAATTCCATTTGGAGTATGGTTAGCGCTTTACAGAAGAAGAAGAATGTTATGCTTCCTCCACTCCGTACACCACAAGGTAACTATGTGCAAACTGATCAGGACAAGGCCCAAGTCATTGCAGATTCACTGGAAATGTAGTTTGTTACTCCTACCAACGATAAGCTCGAGAGCCAAATCATGTCTCAGCGTGTGGAAGAAGGTATTTTCCACTTTGGTGAAGTCCCGAAGCATTTTACGAAGTACAACATCGAGGCTGGTGAGATCGCCAACATCATAAATGAACTGAAAAAGAAGAAGGCTCCAGGAAAAGACAAAGTAAGTAATAACGCCCTTATGAATTTCCCAAAGAACTTTATTGAATTTCTCACCAATATCATTAGCGACTGCTGGAAATTTTCTTACTTCCCTGTGGCTTGGAAGAAATCTATTGTGTTGAGTGTCCCAAAGCAGGGGCAAAATCCTGCAATTCCCGCGAGCTACCGACCTATTAGCTTGTTATCCTCGATGTCCAAGGTTTTGGAGAGAACGATCCTTGTCAGATTCCAAGATCACTGTCTAGCAAATGACCTTTTACGGGAAGAGCAGTTTGGCTTTCGTGCTGCCCACTCTTGTCCGATGCAGATATGGAGGCTCGTTGAAGATCTGAGCACCCCCCTTAACCTATCCTGGTACTGTGGGGTGGTATTTCTCGATGTCAGTAAAGCTTTTGACCATGTGTGGCATGAGGGCCTTATCTACAAAATGATCAGAGACGAGTTCCCTGCCGATTTGATCGTGATGGTGAAATCCTTTCTTGACAGCAGATCCTATCAAGCCAAGGTTGGAGAAAATCTTTCCACACCCCGTGTTGTAAAGGCCGGTGTCCCTCAGGGTTCTGTCCTCGGGCCTATGCTATTTAATTACTTTGTACATGATTTCCCAAAACCCGATAACTGTAATCTGTATTTTTATGCGGATGACACTGCCATTATGACATGGGCACACCAGCCGGCTCACGTTATCACTCGGCTGCAGTGCGCCTTGAAGCAGTTCGAAGACTGGTTTAACTGCTGGAAGTTGAACCTTAACGTCGGAAAGTGCAAGGCTTTGTATCTCAATAGGAAGCTCAAGCATCCCCCAGATTCTCTTGTTCTGTTTAATAAGAAACTGGACTGAGTGGACAAATACAAGTACCTGGGAGTTATCATTGACTCAAGACTCTCATGGAACCAGGATATGTCCTATGCTCTGAACAAAGCGAAGATGGCTAAGTACAGTATCATAGCTCTGATGGGTCACAACAGCGCCCTCAGCATTGACAACAAGCTACTTCTGTACAAATCGATTATCCGGACCATACTCCTCTATGGCATGCCTGCGTGGGCGACTATCTGTAAAAGCAGATGGAGTGAACTACAGTCATTCCAGAATGTTACCCTGAGGACCATTGCCCAGCTGGATTGAAGGACGTTGAAAAACCAATCCATCCACCTCGATTTAAACATGGCCCATATCGGTAAGTTTTTACAGGATCGCCTTTTGATTATGATACAGAAGATGAAGACTCACGACAATAAGCTTGTGAAAGGGTACTGGAGAACTCAATGAATATGAACTGGCATACGAAGTATCGTAAACCGAGGCACTTTCTTGATATCAATTTTGAAGATATTAGCAACGTCTCTTTCCCAGACTACTGGAAGATGTGATAATCTTATTTCTCCTTGTATTTTTTATTTCGTTTGTTTTTTGTTTCTGACAATCGTCAATCTTATTTTCTTTTTTGTATAATATGGAAGACCACTTGGGTTGGTTAGGCTCCTTGACTACCTCACTGTATTTCCTTTGGAGTTTATTCTGGTTAGATGAGCTTTGTGAAAGAGCTGCTTTCGTCCCATCCTAACGAATGTACACTTCACTGTTCGATTGTCGATTGTCAATACAACTTCCACAACACTTCGTACTCCACAAGGTGACTATGTGCAAACTGATCAGGACAAGGCCCAAGTCATTGCAGATTCACTGGAAATGCAGTTTGTTACTCCTACCAACGATAATCCTGAGAGCCAAATCATGTCTCAGCGTGTGGAAGAAGGTATTGTCAACTTTGATGAAGTCCCGCAGCATTTAACGAAGTACAACATCGAGGCTGGAGAGATCGCCAACATCATAAGTAAACTGAAAAAGAAGAAGGCTCCAGGAAAAGACAAGGTGAGTAATAACGCCCTTATGAATCTCCCATAGAACTTTATTGATTTTCTCACCAATATCATTAGCACCTGCTGGAAAATTTCTTACTTCCCTGTGGCTTGGAAGAAATCTATTGTGTTGAGTATCCTCAAGCAGGGGCAAAATCCTGCAATTCCCGCGAGCTACCGGCCTATTAGCTTGCTACCCTCGATGTCCAAGGTGTTGGAGAGAACGATCCTCGTCAGATTCCAAGATTTCGTGCTGCCCACTCTTATGCGATTCAGATATGGAGGCTCGTTGATAACCTGAGCACCCCCCTGAACCTATCCAGGTACTGTGGGGTGGTATTTCTCGATGTCAGTAAAGCTTTTGACCATGTGTGGCATGAGGGCCTTGTCTACAAAATGATCAGAGACGGGTTCCCTGCCGATTTGATTTTGTTGGTGAAATCCTTTCTTGACGGCAGTTCCTATCAAGCCTAAGCTGGAGAAAATCTTTCCACGCCCCGTGTTGTAAAGGCCGGTGTCTCTCAGGGTTCTGTCCTCGGGCCTGTGCTATTTAATTACTTTGTACATGATTTCCTTTAACCCGATAATTGTAATCTGTATTTTTAAGCGGATGACACTGCCATTATGACATGGGCACACCAGCCGGCTCACGTTATCACTCGGCTGCAGTGCGCCTTGAAGCAGTTCGTAGACTGGTTTAACTGTTGGAAGTTGAACCTTAACGTCGGAATGTGCAAGGCTTTGTACCTCAATAGGAAGCTCAAGCATCCCCCAGATTCTCTTGTTCTGTTTAATAAGAAACTGGACTGGGTGGACAACTACAAGTACCTGGGAGTTATCATTGACTCAAGACTCTCATGGAACCAGCATATGTCCTATGCTCTGAACAAAGCGAAAAGGGCTAAGTACATTATCATAGCTCTCATGGGTCGCAACAGCGCCCTCAGCATTGACAACAAGCTACTTCTGTACAAATCGATTATCCGGACAATAGTCCTCTATGGCATGCCTGCGTGGGCGACTATCTGTAAAACCAAATGGAATGAACTACAGTCATTCCAGAATGTTCCCCTGAGGACCATTACCCAGCTGGACAGAAAGACGGTGAATAACCAATCCATCCACTTGGATTTAAACATGGCCCATATCGGAAAGTTTATCCAGGATCTCCTTTTGATTATGATACAGAAGATGAAGACTAACGACAATAAGCTTGTCAAAGGGATTCTGAAGAAGTCAATGAATATGGACTGGCATACGAAGTATCGTAAACCGAGGCACGTTCTTGACATCAATTTTGCAGATATTAGCAACGTCTCTTCCCCAGACTACTGGAAGATAATATGGAAGACCGCTTGGGTTAGTTAGGCTTCTTGACTACCTCAGTGTATTTCATTTCGAGTTTATTCTGGTTGGATGAGCTTTGTGAAATCGCTGCTTTCGTCCCATCCTAATAAATGTACAATTCACTGTTTGATTGTCGATACAACTTTCATAACTTCAGGATAATTCTCTAATATTCTATTTGCTTTTAGAGAATTATCCTTTTTTGCTTTGATAAAGGATAGTCTCTTTCCGAAACGTCAGCTTTTTATTTTGATTTTGATTACGGTAATTATTTTTGTTTATTATATCTAATTTTTTATTTAATTTGTATGTTTAATTAATAAATATTATTTTTTGTATCTACACGTGATACCTATGCATCAGACCTAAATCTGCTTTAAAGCCTACGCTGCAAAAATATATTATACCTGCTAAAGTAGAGGAAACTGATATGTAAAAAGTCTACCAAATTCCTTCTTCATAAATGCAGTGAGACTCCACTTCATGACAGAGGTAAATGACTTACTCTTGCTCCTCGTCTTTGCAGCCAACATGCCTAAGCCACAAATCTTTTCTCTTGGCGTGGATAGCATACCTTTTGACATTGCTTCCCTGGCAACTGCCTGTACACCTCGGCTTCCTTGCACCATCTGACCCAAAAGCCCCACAATTCTCTCCTGACCTCACATCCTTTACCTTACTGCTCTTCCATCGAACGTATTTCGTATCAAATATGTCGTTGCCATTAGTTTTCCCACATCCTACTATATAGATAACAGCCTGTTCAATCGACTGTTTCCAAGTTTCACCGCAGTAAAGGAGGAGGGCGCTTTTAAGTAGGGTGAAAAAGCCTTACCACTGTTACCATTCTATTGTGTTTTACAAACAGGCTGCATATTTAATCTTATTTTATATTTTATCTTATATATTATATAATCTTATATATTAATCTTAATTTTATATAAAAAAGTTTTTTAACAATTATGTAAGATTAAGTATTAAATAATGTTAATACACTACTATTTATAAAAATCGCAACACCCTGATGGAATAGCCCAATCTGCATTAAATTTGGAGCATTTGCATATCATGGGTCACAAAAGAAACCATTAGATTTTCAGGTTAATACAATGCGTTTTATTGTCACATTAGTATCGGGTGAAACCACTGTGGGATGCAATTACAGCCTCTAAACGTCGTGGCATTGAGTCAAACAAGCTCTGAATAAGGGCCTGGGGAATGTCCTGCCATGCTCTGTCTACACGGGTGGGTATACAGTTCATCCACAGTTGCTGCTGCAGGAGTCTGACGAGCCAATCGATGAGCAACCCTGTCCCACACATGTTCGATTGGGGACATGTTTGGTGAACGAGCAGGCCAGGGGAACAAGGGCGTCTGATGTGCTTGGAAAAACGCGAGGACATTTCTGGCCACATGCGGTCGGGCATTGTCCTGTTGGAATACAGCGCCTGGAAGGTTCTGCAGGAAGGGGATGACCTCGGGTTGCACAACTTCCCTGATGTACCGGTCACTGTTCAGATTGCCATGGATTCTGATCAGACGGGAACGGCCATGGTAACTGATTGCACACCACAACATCACCCCTGGCGTTTGTCCTGATTCGTATCCTGCCATCATGGTGCTACAAGTTAAACCTTGACTCATCCGAAAACACAACTTGTTGCCATTCAGCTTGCCACTGTTGGTGTTGATGGGCCCATTGCAACCTGAGGCGCCGGTGGTTTTGAGTCAAAGGAATCCGCAACAATGGCACTCGTGCCATCAATCCTCTGGAAATCAAACGGCGTCGTACAGTGCTAACAGACATTGTCCTGCCTACTGTAGCACCCCACTGTTGTGCTAACACTGTGGAAGTGGCTGTACGATCTGCTACACACATGCGATAGAGGTGTCTGTCATCTCGCGGTGTCGTCGTTCTGGGTCTTCCTGAGCGTGGTCTTCGATGTGCCCTGCTCTCTTCGCTCCACTGCCTCAATGCACGCATAATTGTCGTTGCATTACGTCCTACACGAGCAGCAATGTCACGATACGACCATGCCGCTTCACGCAGACCAATTATGCGTCCTCTTTCAAAGTCTGTCAGCTGTTGATATGGTACCCTTCGTCGTCGTCGAGGCATGGTGTTCTTTCAAGCAATTACTCTGAAAATCTAATCATTTATATCCGACCCATTGTATGCAAATATTGCAAATTGCATATGGATTAGACCATTCCATCAGGTTATTGCGATTTTTATAAACAGTAGTGTATATGAGATCAATATCTACTACAAGTACTATATATTAATATATAATAATAATAATAATAATAATAATAATAATAATAATAATAATATAATTGTATTGTAATTGTAGCAACAAGCATCTCTCATCCACGAACTCTATATAAGAGAACATGGAAAAAAGAAATTGCTCCCCAACGGGCAAAGCCAAAAACGAGGTTAATTTATGGGTTAGATAAAAATGTCGGCAAGATTGAAAACGTTAGTTGAAAAATCGTAATCATTATATAGCTGTACTAATTTCATTGTTGGATCAATCCATTCGGCTTGAGAAGATTAATAACGAACAGATAATTTTAATCTATTTCCCCTAATAACTCTAGAACAACGAAGTCCTATTGAAGCTAAAAAGTTTGATGAATCAACACGACCATTAAGAATATTCGCAAGAAAATTGATCATATAACAGGTTCCTAATCTATCGAGAGACAATAAGCGAATTGATCCCTCACAATACCATCAGAACTACCAAATTCTTTTTCGCAATACTTAAACAATGCGTTATGAGACTGCATTAATTTTAAAAATTTTCTATTAGTAAAGCCTGGGAACCAAATAGGAAAACCATAAAGAATTTTAGGCAAAACAACACTTAAATAAATAGAACAGATAATACCAGGTTGAGGATAATAAAAAAGCAAGACGCCTGAGACAACCCACTCGCCTAGCCACTTCTAAATTTACACAATCAATATGGGTATTAAATGTAGCATTTGAATCATACCAGACACCAAGATCTCTGATAGTAGAATCAACAGGAATTAAAGTATTTCCAACATAATATTTAAATCGGATTTTCATTGTCTTACGAGAGAAACTAATAATTTTCGATTTATTTATATTAATCTTTAAACTATTATCGGAATACCAATTATTAACCTGAATAATTTTGGTCTGAAGAGTCAATGCATCAACAGATGATGATATTCTATTAAATACTTTTAAATCGTCAGCAAACATAAGAGCTGAAACCGGGCCCTCAGCAAACAAACAATTTAAATCGCAAATAGCAATGGGCCTAAAGGAGAACCCTGAGGTATACCACTCAAAATCGAACCAAAGCAACAATTGCCTATAGCATTAGTAATAAAAAAACGTCTGTTCTGCAACATAGAATGAAGCCATTTAATGGTTAGATGATGAATGCCTAAAGAATGAAACTTCTTCACACTCACAGCAATATGCGGTTAATATGATCTGTTTGTGAGAGCCTTATGATTCTTCCAATATGACCCATTTTAATGAGTCATTGGACACTGATGCCAGTAAGAGTTGTTTAACTCGAATTTCCGAGTCGCCATTATCGGATCAATTGATTCGACTGTACAAGTCTTAAGATTCCTTAACGGAATGTTTACTAAACGCGTATATACACATTTTTACATATTTTCATAGCTATTTAAACATTTATATAGTCATATTTACACAAATTTACACACATGTATACACAATATACACAAGTTTACATACGTCTACACACCTATTTACACAATTTAACACTTTTGTACACATCTGTATTTACATTTATAATTTACACAAATTTACACACATTTAAACACACACGTACACAAATTCACACACAGTTAAACATGTTTACGCTTATGTACACCTCTGTACAGCTTATTTACACAAGTTTACACACATCTATCTATCTATATATATAAAGAAGGATGTTTGTGGGTCTGTTTGTCTGTACGTTTTTTATACAAATGTACAGTTTTATTCCGATCTTGATGAAATTTCGCATACATGACCTTCAAAGCATGAGAAAGGTCACTGTCTACCTCAGATTTCGGAAAAATAATAATTATCGATAAAAAATCGATATTCATGGTTATAGCAGGGCATATTAATGAGAAATATCTCATGACCAACAATGCAAGGCAAAGTTTGTGCAACAATAGGCCCATTGTGTTCGCATCAACAATGGTATCAACGCGCAATTCACCAATAACAATGAGCACAGAATGATGATGTAATGTTAAAGCAATCTTTCCAAGAATTATAACAATGAACATAAAATGATGATGTAATATGGATAAGTTTCAATTTGTAACAATGCATAGAATTCCTGTTATTCAGGCTTTTCTTAGAAAAGAGAGTTTTTAGTACTTAACAATTTCTTGATAATCTTTAAAAATGATCAGTAACTGGAGATAATGGAGAGTTAGCAGACTATTGAGAAAGAGTGGAAAGACGACAGAGGAAGCACTCCTTCAGCTCCGTGATGTATTGAGCAAATGGGAAGCAAGTAAATAGAAGAATCGGCGACCACTAGACTGCACAAAGTGATGAATGGCCAAGTTTTGCTTCAACACATCGAGAGAAGAGTGGAAATTGCAACAACACTAAGTATACATCTGAGGTAAGATTACGTGAGTAAGAAATTATTTAGACTAGCAGTGGCATCCTTGGAGAGGTCCAGCCATTGTGAGCCTTTAAAAAGATTTTTTTCGAATTTTCATTAAGAATTTTTACTGTATTAATTCTAAGCATTTTCATGTGTTTATTTTTAAGATACGTGCAAAATTGCAAAATTTAATTTAATTTTTTGAGATTGTTCTGCTTACATCCAAGTGTAATTATCCCGGGCAACGCCGGGTACCTTTGCTAGTTTATCACAAATTTACGCATGTGTATATACAATATATACAAGTGTACACAAGGATATACACCTGTTCACACAGGTTCACATACGTCTATACACTTATTTACACAAGTTTACACTTTTGTACACTTCTGTATAGCTTATTTACACATATATACACATAAATGCACACATTTACACGTGTATATACCAATTTACTCAGGCTTACACACTTAATTACCCAAATTTACACACGTGTACACTGGTATTTACACAAGTTTACATTTGTATACCGACCTGTATTTGTATTTTATCATCTCTATAGTGAAAATCCGCCAGCAGAAGATAGAAGTCCAAGTTTGTAGGCAGAAAAAAAGATAATAAAATGATAAATCTGTTGCTAAATTCTAAAAAAACGATCGCCATGTACATAGAGTTGACAGCTCTTGAACGGTAGACAACAATAGGATAAGAAACGACATCTTTTTAATATTTTTAAACATCAATTTTTTTTATAAAAGTCATTTATTTATTTAACATTACATTCAACCAGGGATGGATGAAAGTAAATCCATGCCTGATTCAACTTATAATGTACAATGCAATAAATTCACCATCACCTAACAGAATTAATTTGCACAAAAATCAAGGGATTATTTTTATTGTAACCATTACATCGTTCTCATTATAAATCTGCAAGATTCCTTTTCCATTCCTTTGGGTAAGCTAAATGGAAACTACGACGTATTGCTGAAGAGGAAGGCTCATATTAGTATCCTTGGCAATCTGAAATACAGAAAAAAGGATGAGTTTTAGATCAATGATTTACACTCCCTACAATAATGGAAAGTGAAACGGTGACATTTTATTTTAGTTAATATCATATTCGACCTCCGAATTAAGTCAGTCACCCTTCTTACTTTCTATAAGGCTCCGTTATACAGCTTCCGGCGTTTAGATCCATTCTTGCTACGAGAAACTAGCCGATGTTGTTAGCAGTCGATAATAATGAATGCTGTTCAGCGGAAATGCATTTCAGATCACAACGAGTAAATAATAAATAATCGTAACAATAATGAATAAGAAAACGGGTTAGCAAATAAATTTGGAACTATTAAACAAGTATAATTTACGTTAGAAAAAAGTGTAGCTTACTTAGATCGCTGTTTTCGTTCAATTTTTCTGAAACTGGTAAAATTTGAAGGAGCAAGACAAACAACGTTGGAGAATGGGTTATTATACGTTGGGTTTTTGAGGGAACCTGTTCTCGCGCTCAAGAGTTGAAGAGACTATCCCTACTGATAGATAGTCTCTAGATAACTTATACCATCCATATTCATATTAAAGAGTAATATTATTTTTAATAATTTTGTAATAATCTTCTTACTAACACGAACGGCGGAATCGTCCACTATCGCTATCCGCCATGTTTTCGTAACTTGATTTCGTATCTCTACCGGAAATGATTCCCTTTTCCTATGATTGGGCTCGTAAAGCTGTGTATGGCGCTGTTAGATGAGTCGGAGATTCGTAAACACTTGAAGAGGGATGGTACAACTTACCTACGAAGTACTGTATTCTTATACTGTATTCTTACCTAATAAAATGAGTCCTACGATCTGGAAATTGCTATGAGTGCAATAACAAAGAGTGATTTACGGAATTAAATGCTTTAGCAATGTCGAGATAGCAAACATCCAATTGACTCCTTTCATCCAAAGTAATCGCAATTTCAGATGAAATGCGATGCAAATTCGTGATGGTGGACCTACCGGGAGTAAATCCATGTTGATTGTCAATCTGCAGATATTTCCTTCTGAGTTCTTTAAAAACAAATGACTCTATGATTTTAACAGGAAAAGAGAACACTGAAATCGGGCGAAAATTATCAGTACTATTTGGATTTTTAACCTTAGGCAACGTCAATCTTATATTTAATCTTGTTAAAAAACTTTTTTTTATAACATGTCGCTTTTTTTTTTGAAAAGTAACATGCTTTGGCTTGTTAATGGTGCGTATTAATTGATATCTAGGAATATTGTTTCGTTTTGACACTTAAAAAGACTTGATCAGCTGTAGCTCTGTGCATAAGTAAACACAGTTGTTTCAAAAGTTACCCATTCTAAAAGCGCCCTCACGTGAGAAGTCGTTGAACTAAGGCGGTCTTAAGATTACAATGGAAATCGTGTCGATTGAACAGGCTGTCATCTATACAGTCGGCTGTGGTTTCCCCCAAATGATTGGCTTCATTGCCAAAGGATGGCGAAACCATCTAAACTAACTCATCTGGAGAGTGATGGCCCGCGCTGTCAACAACACATCGTGACATCCTCATCAGCTCTTTTGATGCCTTGACATCAATACCACAACCAGCTGAGCAATCACTATACTATTTTTCCTAGACAAACAAAAACATCTCGATCGTTAACATCAGATACAGCCATAACCAAGTTGTTGCCTCTGGGTCTTTGTACATGCGAATGGGTAGGTATTGTAGAAATTAATCTCTAGCTCTCTGAAATCTAGTACCCATTTCCTGTAGGGCACTGCCACCAGTCTCCTTAATTCGTGATGTCAACTGCTGTTTGAGATTTTGGCCGTGTATCACATTGTCAGAAACAGAAACACCTCCCTCAAGGGCAAGATTTTTACCCACAGATTTGAGAAAAGGTGTTGCAGAGCGAAACAAATTTATAAATACTGAACCAATCCCGTTTCCACTCTGAAACGCAGATTCTAATCACTGATCTGAATGAACAGTGATTTCAGTCGTTTCTATGACGTTTTTACTTATGGGAAACTGGTCGAGTGAGTGGAAAATCTGATAAATCACTTCTTGCCTGGCATGTTAATCTGGAATGATCCGTTGGAGTGGTGCAAATGTGTTTCACACAACTTGAGGGTGAATGATGTCTGTATACAGAATAATACCTGTATAATATAACCATGTATACCTCATATTAGATCAATTGGGATCGAACCCTCGCCAATGACGAGCTCCAAATTGGAAATCTTGACTAGATAAAACTAATGTACCATTCCTCCTCACATTTGCAATGAAAACATTTGTTTGGCGTGAGACTGACGTTATAAAAAGCCTGTTCTTTCAGTGTAATCAACTTAACGAGTGCATCAACAAAATCTCTACGACTATCATAATAATCTATGGGAATTTTTTAGATGCTATGTTTTGGAGTGTCAGATGGATAAAAAATAACGCAACTGATGAACCCATCATCTGTCTCGTTTAAGGCCACAGCAATAGGCGTTTTCAGTCTTGTTCAGCACTTCTAAGGTGTAAAACCGATGTTAACAGTAGCTGGGAAATCAATGAAGCGTTCAGGAGATTATGTAAGCTGTACAAAATCATTAACCATCTTTGTCTCAATACCTGCAGCTCTAAAATGGTCTTTTAGAAAATCAATAGCTGTAACTCAGCTTTGCAATTTGGAACTGTTAAATTAAACATCTTTTCATACAGAGGAAGGGATCTTGGGTTACCTTAACATAACAAAAAACTGACACCCACTTAAAAGGAGAGCTGTATTCTGGAGTTAGAAAGAAACCCTCTTCGCAGAATGTATTCAGTGATACATTAAACACATTATAGAATTCAGTAGTGTTAAATAGAATCTGTACATTCCGAGGTAAACGCATGGTGATGTTTTGGTGTAAAGAAGTGTTATGGTAACAGAAGACATCTTTCAAATATGATTAAGTATTAATAAATAAAAGGTCTTAGGAGGAATTTTTCACGCCAAACCTCAGATGTTAATATTATTAATGAAAAATAGGAAAGAAAATTCCACAGTCTGGGATTGAACCAGGAACTTTCTGCTCACCGTGCAGATGCGTCTACCAATGTCCATAGTGGCGCAGTTGGTTGACGCATCTGCAGGGTGAGCAGAAGGTTTCTGCTTCAATCCCAGGCTGTGGAATTTTTTTTCCTATTTTTCATTAATAATTCAAATATGATTGTAAGAACAGTTCGACCTTGAGTATGAAAGACTAGCGTGTTTCAATTCTTACTAGTGAAACAATATTGAACTGGATTTGTTCCTTGATGAGATCGTCCTTAACTCCCATTTCAAAGTATTGTTTAGATCCGTAATGTTCTTGAAAAGAGCTGGGAAATGTGTTTTCATCAAAGCAATTCCCAACTTCCCATTGTCCTTCGAAATCTAGTGTTCGCGGTAATCTATATACAGGGTGTTTTTGAATTGAGTACAGATTATTTGGGAGATGTTAGAAGAGGTCCTTAAAAATATTTTTTGTCATATGAACATGGGGTCCCCGCAGCTCCGTTTATTTACAATACTGCATTGAACAATCACACCCCGCAGTGTGCGTTGGTAGGTCTAGATTATTTTATTTTTAGCAATTAACACAAGCAATCTACTGTATGACTTTTACAGCAATTGTTGGAAATGACTGCTTTCCCAGAATGCGATTAGTTCATTTACATATGGACTAATCGTATTTTACAAAGGGGATGGATAACCATGGAATCTCCTTGACGAAGTTTGTCCTAAGACTTTTCAACAAACAAGCACGTGAGTCTTGAAATTTCTTTGCAAACAATTATTTTAAAAGTTATTACAGTAGATTGCTAGTGTTAATTGTTAAAAATAAAATAATCTAGGCCTACCAACGCGCACTGCGTTCCTGTGTCACTTGATTGTTCAGGGCAGTATGGTAAGTAAACGGAGCTGCGGGGACCCCATGTACATATAACAAAAAAAACTTCTAAGGACCTCTTCTATCATCTTCCAAAAATTTGTACTCAATTCAAAAACACCCTGTATATAAAGAAGGATGTTTGTTTGTGGGTTTGTATTGTATACAAATCTACAGTTTTATTCCGATCTTGATGAAATTTTGCATACTTGACCTTCAAAGCATGAGGAAGGTCACTGTCTACCTTAGATTTTGGAAAAATACTAAATATCAATAAAAAATCGATATTCATGGTTATGGCAAGGCATATTAATGAGAAGTATCTGATGACCAACAAAGCAAGGCAAAGTTTATACAACAATGTATCAGCACGCAATGCACCAACACTATGCAAGGATCAACAATCTATATCTCATGACCAAAAATAAAAAGGCAAAGTTTTGTGCAACAATAGGTCAACGCGCAATTCACCAATAACAATGAGCACAAAATGATGATACAATGATAAAGCAAACCTTTCCAAGAATTATAACAATGAACATAAAACGATGCAATATGGATAAGTTTCAATTTGTAACAATGCATAGAATTCCGGTTATTCAGGTTTGTCTTAGAAAAGAGAGTTCTTAGTACTTACCAATTTCTTGAAACTCTTTAAAAGTGATCAGTAACTGGATATAATGAAGAGTTAGCAGACTATTGAGAAAGAGTGGAAAGACAACAGAGGAAGCATTCCTTTAGCTCCGTGCTGTATTGAGCAACTGGGAAGCAAGTAAATTGAAGAATCGGCGACCGCTAGACTACACAAAGTAAAGAATAGCTAAGTTTTGCTTCAACACATCGAGAGAAGAGTGGAAATTGCAACAACATCAAGTGTACATCTGAAGTAAGATTACGTGAATAAGAAATTATTGGAGAGGTCCATCCATTATGAGCCTATAAAATTTTTTTTTCGGGTTTTCATTAAGAATTTTTACTATATTAATTCTAAGCATTTTCGTTTGTTTAGTTTTAAGATATTGCAAACTTTAATTTAATTTTTTGAGATTGTTCTGTTTACCTACAAGTGTAATTATCCCGGGCAACGCCGGGTACCTTTGCTAGTCTATACATATAAAAGGCAATGTAAGTATGATTGTCCGGTTTTAAAAGGCAACTTAGAGGTAAGCTATAAAGTTAAAATTTAACACACAGCCGTGTAATACTACCACAATGATAGAAAAAATCTAAAACTGGAGTTAAATCTCTTAAAAACGTAGAAATTAATAATCTTTATATCTATATATATGAAATAGACTTGGTTTATGTTTCTTTTCTTGCATGTGGAACAATCAACCCGTCGTGTTTGCGTCAACAATTGGCTGGTCGTGTTTCTACGTTGTGTCAACAATGGTTAATGAAATTAATACATGCTGCATTCGACGAAAATGAAAGGCCCCGGTACTAAAAACTCACCTGACCATCTTAGTCCATGCAACAATATAACCGTCATTGTCCAATACCACCTCGAGAGAGTAGAGGTCGTGTTGCATTGTCTCCCATCTTAGTCTAAGCAAACAGTATTTTTTTGTTTGTTGGACACAATGAAAGTTACATTAATGATCGAACAAGAAGATCAGGTGACTTTTCAGTACCAGAGCCTGTCTTTTTCGTCGGCTATGGATTTGCCTTCTTGATTCACGTTTTAAGGGGGATAGTTATAAAAATAAATAAATGAATAAATAATAATCATTATTATTTATCTTTTTTATTAAATTCTTTGGAGAGATGTAATAAATTATTCCAAAACAATTAAGAGAGCACTATTTCAAAGGCGTGTAGCTGCTCAAGCTTTTTCTGAAAAATTGATGGTAGTTTCCCTAATGTCTCGAGAAAATTTATTTTTTTATGGTTTTTGTAATGTAGTAGCTTCTTTTAGAGAATTTAGAGATAATGTTCATCTAAATATAAGGATCGTGCAAATGAAAACGAAAATTATTTATTTTATCTAAAGTATGTACAAGGAATTTTTAAATACTCTCCAAATGCGTTAAGGCATTTATTTCACTGTTTAATAACAAGGCGTGTAATTCCTTTATGGAAGAAGTCTTTCGGTTGCGCGTGGAACCATTCCAAAACTTGTTTCTTCACTTCATCGTCCGACTGAAACCTGCGGTCTTTCAAATGTTTCTTCAGATCCCCAAACACGTGAAAGTCACATGGGGATAAGTCAGGGCTGTAAAGTGGATAGTGCATTGCTTCCTAGTTGAAGTTTTTGATGAGGTCTACCGTTGTTTTTGAGGTGTGAGACGCGCGTTGTCGTGGAGAAAAAGCACTCCTTCTGTAAGAAGTCCAAGACACTTCATTTGATGGCCGCGCGCAATGCCTTCAATGTTTCCTTATATCATGCTGCGTTAACTGTGGTGCCTTTTTCAAGAAAGTCCAGTAAAATCGGGCCTTTGCGATCAAAAAACACGTTCAACATCACCTTCCCTGTGCTGTTTGCGATTGCTTTTGATTTTTTCGGGGGTTTTATTGTTTGGACGAAGCGCGAGCTATTATTCTTTCTCACGTGATGCAACGCTTGCAACCTGTTGTTCAATTTGCACGTGGGGTTTCGCAGTTGTTGAAAACTAAAACTTACGATCCTATATGTCGTCTTTTTTTTCTACACAAATTTTCGTTTGTACTACCCTTATATATTAGAAAATTATAAAGATCTTAATGTAAACAACCACATACAAGACATGATTCCACGCTCTGTGACTGAATACAACTCTATTGAATCGGTTACATGTTGAAGAGGCTCTAAACAGAGTTCCTAAACTCTCTCAGTCCGTCTATAAAGCAATTTTAACATACACCGATCACCAGATATGAATCCAATTGAACACATTTGGGATGTGCTCGAGAGGGCCATTCGTTCACGGGATCCTGCGCCTCAAACAACCATGCAATTATGGGAAGCTCTCCAGTCCGAATGGTTGGCATTGTCTTTAGATGTTTTCCACCGAATTGTGGAATCAATGCCACGTCGCACTGTGGCTGTTTGCCGGGTAAGAGGAGGTCCCACACGTAATTAGATGACTATCCCATGACTTTTGGCATTTGAGTGTACTGTCCCATGATTTTTCATGTGTTCTTATTTTATTCAAATATAGCGAAATTTCATGAGAAACAGCCCGAGCAACGCCGGGCATATCAGCTAGTCATGTAATAAAATGACCTGTTGTATTGGAACAATTTTGCTCTCGTATAGGCGAGTTTGATGGCAACATAACATAGAAATCAGCGTCTTCATACATACAGATGAATCACGAGCCCTAATGATACAGAGCACATCTTGTCAAAAGTTTGAAACGTCTGCTCAATGAACCCATCTGTTCTTACTGTCTGCCTAACCTTGCCATTTTACAAAAGTTCCATGAACGCCTCGCTTCTTGTGCCAACGAATAATTGTTCTGTTAAATACTTTGGGATCTTTCAACCTTTGTAATAATTGTTTGTAGAATACACCTGCGATGTCGCTGCTGTTATTATCTTAACGTGTGTCTAAAAGATCAGTCATGAACGGTCGAAGCCTGTCGCGAACAGCCTGTCCATGAAGTAACGACTGGTCGCGATGAACGTTTTCATCTCGCGACCGGTCGTACTAATCGTGAGCGGAGTCCAACGCCAGTAGGCTGCCTCAGTAAGTAGAATCAAAATGTCAGACGAATGTAGAAAATTCAAGTGTTCGAGTGCCCGATACGTGATAAATATATTTTGGAGAAAGGAGATTGCGAAGTACATTTTTGGGCAGCATCAAGAAACAAAGAATAAATACGAAAAAAAGACGAATGAAAAAAATTTATGTATGTACACAAAATTAAATCGCGCTAACTTAAATGACTATTTTGTAGCAGAATGCTCACAACCGCGCTGTCCATGAACTAAAAAACGGAAGCAAATGACCGTCGACCGATCACCGATCTTACCACGTGACCTGCTGGCGACTGGTTGGATATTTTTGACGCGCCCTTAATAAACAGGCTTACTAGAAACTTTTGAAACCTGAAACACCTCCTCTGTTCAGTTCAGAAAATCTCTTTTTATCGAGTGTTTTTCACTTTTGAACTACGTGCGTAATCTCTTAATTGCAATCTTTGGTTTGTCAGCGGCGCTGATGTGTAATAGCTCCAGAGCTGCAGCCATAAAGCTGGGGCATTTCATTCGTTAACATCAGACGAAGCCATACTTACTGACCTGTGGACACGGTTGTGATAGCTTAATACCTCATTCGTACTACAGCTGGGCTAGATCGAGTTGAGCTAGCTTATTCGGGCTAGCTTAGCTCAGGTTAGGTTAGCTGATGAAGCCAAACCGTTCGCACTACATTCTAGCCTGTCCGAGTTTTATCAGATTCGGTACCAAAAAGGATAATTCTCTAAAAGCAAATAGAATATTAGAGAATTATCCTGAAGTTAAAACAAAATATTTTTGTTTATTATATCTTACTTTTAATTCATTTTGTATTTTTAATTAATAACTATTATTTATTGTATTCCAGGGTTCTTGTGTCTCGTCCTTCTCTAAAAACTTTTAATGAAATATCAATTTCTTCAAAGGCATATGGAATTCTAAAATCATATAAAAGATCAATAAGATGTTAACAAACATCAGGATAATAATGAATAGAAAGAACAAAGCATATTGAATGGCTACGATGTGGATGTGATAAAAAAGAACCAATGATATCTTATTAAAAACACAATGACGTTCTTTAATTTATGCCATTGAAAAGAACATACATCAAAGTTTCAAAATTTAATTTTGAGTAAATTTTTGAGAATAATTTTTATTGATAATGCAAAAATGACTGTTAATAAAGATCAATTAAAAGCTATTAATAACGTATTTTTTTCAAGCATGGGGACGAGTTTTAGCGCCATTGTGGCAAAAATAAGAAACCTATTTGCCTCCCATTTTAGATGCGGAAAAACATCGAATGGACAGGCCTTCTATAATGTAGTTGGCCATGCCACTGTCTTTAGATCACGGTCTATAGCAAGGCCTCTTATAGACAAGGTCAGCACACTCAAACAAAATGGCGGCAATAACAAGATTTATTTTAATGTTTCAGCCAAAAAATGTAAAAAATGCACTATATGTTATTTTATTCACAATAGTATTTCACACTAGCTGAGATGCCCGTCTTCGCCGAGCTTTTCAAGGCAAAATGAAAGCGGGGTATCAGTATCTATCTACTCTAGGTATATACCACTGTTGTTTAAGGACTTGCTAATTGTCATTGCATAAGCTGGGACTTGTTAATTGTCATTATAAGCTGGAAGAACAGGAAATTGTCGACGTTCGAACTCCACAAAATGATCAGTCGCCTGTAACGGTATTGTTGGCATTAAAATGATTTGTCCGGCGTTATCCCCGTTGACTATTGTAGCTTTTAAAGAACTTGATTATTCGGAATTGGCTTTTGTATTGCTTAATACCCCAAACGTTCAACCTAATGACCGTAGACCCTTACAATTTACCGACAATTTCGGACGTTGCTGTGGTTTTACCTGGCAGTGGGGTCAGTGCACATCGTGATATTATTTTGCGTCAGCGCACAGATGGTAGGATTCGTCGGATTTTAAACAATCATCCATGTTATGATCCTCTGCACTATGTGCTTAAGTTTTCAAACATATTACAGTGCAGTCGAAGAGCAATGCTCATACCAAAAGTATTATGATAAGCTCATTTATGCTTACCATCTTCAAATTCGTCACGTACATGTTTAAGCTCGGCGAAGACGGGCATATAAAGGGCCTCCCAAAATGAGATTAAAATTTTTAATTTTTTAATTAAACATATTTTTCATTGAAAAATTTATAATATTTTTGCTTTATTAAAAAGTAAAAACTTGGAGATTATGAATGATACAAAACATCTGATCATCTGAAAAATGATCGCCCCGATCTTAGTACCACAAATTCTTTCTTTTGAGGAATTTTCAATAACATGTTGATATAATTGCTGGGAAATTTCAGCAGTGTTGTGTCGAATTTCATCTTTGAAGTTCTCAATAGTTTGTGGTTTATTGATGTACAATTGATCCTTAAGATAACCCTAGAGAAAGAAGTATAATGATGCCATATCACATGATCTTGGCGGCCAATTCACATCACCTTGCTGAGAGATAACACGACCTTTAAATTTTTGAAGTGAACTTTTACAATTTCTATGCGTTGTTCGATTGTGTTGTTTTGCATAATTTAACCTCAATGTTTAATAACGAGAGCATACAAAAATCTCTACTCTGATTCTATCACGAAAAAAATGGGGGCAAAATCAAAATGTCATTTCATTCTGAGACACCCTTTATAATAAAAATCGTACCTTCCATTCTATAGTTTTTGACACAAACGCGACTGGTCTATTGTTGCACAACTTTGCCCTGCATTGCTGAACATGAGCTATATATTGTTGGTCCGCGCATATTGTTGGTGCGATGAAAACTCTTAACAATAAGCGTTACGGATTAAAATATTACAATCGTCCAACTATTTAAAACCTAGTAAGAAAAAATAGTTCTCCTTGAAAAAGTCAGTTTAACTTAATAAATCTAAAATACATTATTGTAATATTTTAATGAGAAGAATATTGTGAATTTTTACATTCTGTTTGCTCAGCATTTGAAAAAAAAGTCCATCTCACCTATATCATCTGCCAGCCTTCTATTGCCGCCATTTTGTCTGAGTGAGCTGGCCTTGTCTATAGATATAAATGGTCATCGAACTTCTGATATTTTCCATTGTTTCAAGCATAACCTACATGAAAAATACCTTTCGTCCTACGTCCTTTAAATATCTTGGAATTTACCTGTCTCATAACCTATCTTGGGATAAACACATTAATAGCCTCGCTTCCACTCTAAATTATCGCCTCGGTCTTTTCACCCGCCTCCATTTCCTTCCTTCTCATATCTTAATGTCACTCTATTTTACCTTAATCCACTCCTCTCTTTCCTGCGGGATTCAATTCTGGGGTTCCTCCACCAAATCCAACCTTCTACGCCTTTTTCGTCTCCAAAAATGGTTTCTCCGTATCTATCTGAAACTCCGCAAACCTTTTCCCGTGACGCATCTATTTCATTCCGTGGGTATTATTCCCATTCATTTACTCTATGCCTTCAACTTGCCTCTTTACCTTTCTCTTCCTTTCTCCCCGTTAGCTCCCCTCCTTACAATTTCCGTCACTTCACCCCTTTTGTGCTCCCCACGCGTAGCCGTGTTTACCAACTCAACAGCGTCTCTGCTTCCGATCTAAAATTTTGGTCCAGCCTTTCATCCAAAATCCGGTCCTCTCCTTCAATAGCTATATTTAAAAACAGACTTCTGAATCATCTGCGAAACATCTCTTAATATCTCTCAATACCCCTTTCCTCCGTCCCTCAACCCCTATTTTCAACCATTAAGACACCGCCCTACAACACCCGACCCAGAAATTCCTTCCAATCATCTCCACCAGAGTCTCCAGCTTATCTCCACCACCGGCATTAGAAACCGACCCCTCTCACCCCCAGATTTCCATTCATCACCAAGCATTAAATAATATTCTCCACCCCTTGACACACCTACCCAACCAAATGCCGTACCTCACCATTCTTCTCCTTTCTCCAAAATGCGCATTATGAATCAAATTCTGTATCTCTGTAACCCATCCAGGGACCTACTTCGTCGGCCACCTGGCCCTGGATGGTTGACCTGTATCACTTTTTGATTAAATAAAATAAATAAATAAATAAATAATCTGCGATTCTTGAAACCTTCCTTAAGATAAAATAGTGGGAAGAAACGTCAGTACGAATTTGAATGCCTTAGACATTGTGCCACCTGCGTCAGCCAGTGCAAAAATGTCTGAAAAATTGGTGATGCGCGGGCAGCCGCCGAAATTTGCAGGGTGGAAGGTCAGGATGTGACCAATGAACGTACAGCACGACAGTGGTCCCCTCGGTTTTCGTCTGGAGACATGGGCCTGGAAGTTGCGCCAAGGAGCGGAAGACCCAAAGAAGTGGATGACGCAGCCCTACGGCAACAATTGGAAGCCAACCCAGGCAGCACCACCGTGGAATAGCGGTGGACATCACAATCGAGTGTGGTTCGACATCTGCACGCCATGGGAAACGTCAACAGGAGCTGCCGAGTTGTGCCCCACGAGATTCTGCCAAATCCAGCATACAGTCCCGACCTGACACCTTCCGACTACCATCTCTTCCGGTCCTTGGCGCACTTTTGTGTGGACGGCGCTTCGCCAATGTCGGTGAGGTTGACGACGCCGTGGTAACAGTTTTCGCCCAGAAACCGGAGGAGTGGTTTCGCGAGGGCATCCGCTAACTGGGTGATCGTCGGACGAACACCATCGAGCATGATGGACTCTACTTTGAAGATCAGGTTGGTTGGTTGGTTTATTAGAGTTTTTGGCGACGATTACTAAGGTCATTTTGCGCCCTTTACACAAGTTATATCTGTACGCAGCCCCGGACAAACACAAACATCCATGCTCACGGCGGGATTCGAACCCACGACCAGGCCGGCCTTTGAAGATTAGCAATGAGCGATTCCTTCTGGTGCCCATTTAAAAGTTTGCGCGGTGATCGGCCACTACTTTTGACTCAACCCCAGTAGTTGATGCCCAGAATTAATAGTGAGCTATGTAATGCATTCAGTAGTTGGTTTATCAATTATTTATTTAAATTTTTATAGAATATATTAATTTCGGCAGTATTATGTCAACAATTCTGACCGCATTGAAACTGAAAATGAAACTAAAATTTCTAAAGGATGAGTCTACGCTACGGATGCTACACGTAGTGGATAATTTATTGCCGCCGCACGTTTCGGTGTTACACCATTTTCAAGGCTCGCATAATAGTAAAACCGGAAAAATTAATTTTGTTACTATTATGCGAGCCTTGAAAATGGTATAACACCGAAACGTGCGTCGGCAAGAAAGTTAATAGTATCCGTATCGTATTATACCCATCCTTTATTTCATATTCACAACGATACTAGACCATGGAAATCATGAATAAAAATTTTCAGCTCACGATAAGGCGGTACTGCAAGCGTTTTTAGTCCGATTGTATACGCAGCGCTATTTTTCAAAGGATTTCTCGCCCTATCGGGAGCTAGAAACTTTAGCTTCATTTTTAAGTGGAGTTGGATGACCATCTGCTATCTGAAGACCATGGCCATGCTCGTGTTCCCAGTCCCAGAATGCATCGCGGCCAAGCTAGCTCGACATCTCTATCGAGTTTAAACTAATAGCCCCAGTCAATCCAGTTCGAGGAGTTTCAATCTAGCTTAAGTTGGGCTAGATGCGTTCGCACTGCACATTTCATACCCGATTGAGAAATTGAGCTAAATTGACATTTGTAGTGCGATCGTCCAGATATAACTAAAACCTGAGCTACTTATTAAGTCACTACCGAAATTTAATAATTTTACTTCAAACTCTTTACCAAAGTACCGTCCTACTAATGCTACTTCGAAATTGCATTAATTTAATGTAATCTAATTTATTGTATTCATTGAATAATTTATTTAAGTCTTGCCTATATTCAGAAGTCAAATTCATAATTTTTCACTGAACGCCCCTCATGTCCGATAGAGCCAGTAAATCATTCATCGCTGCCGCTATTCTCTCGTAGACCGACTTGTTTCTTTTTGTTCTTCTTAAGTTGTCTATATTTTTCTGCCATAAACGATTTTGGATGGACGTTTGGCATCGTCACTCCACGTTTATCTTTTTTTTTTTTTTATCGTCACTCCCCACACGCTATTTGAAACTGAACCGTCGTCCTCCATGTTTTTCTTGTATGTTAGTCCCAGAATGCAAGCTAGCTCGACGTCTCTCAAGTGATCCAGTAATAGGATTTTCAATCTAGCTTAAGTTGAGCTAGATGCGTTCGCATTGCACATGTCAAACCAGATTGAGCTAGATTGAAATGTGTAGTGCGAATGGAGTATTAGACGAGGATTAGTAATATATCAGTGTACCTGTGTTCGTTGGTAAATGTAAAAAACAAACATCGACATTTTTTAACGTTCGGTTAAATTTTTCGGCCATTGCAGCTTTCAAATCTGAATCTGTGGCAAAGAAATGAATGTTGAGTTCTTTAAAATAGTCTCGAACATGTTTTTAAAGAAATCCTTCCCTTGATCACTGTTCACTTTTAGAGGAGCATTGCCATCTGGAAATGAAGTACGACACCTGAGTTTGTTTTTATAGCAATGACTCATGCATAGCGAGAATAAACATCAATGCAGGTAAGAAGAAATTTCTATCCAAAATTTAGCTTTGATAGGCTGGTTAGGTCAACCAAGTCCACTTGAATTTTCTTCGAATGGAGAAAATACGCGCATTCGATTACGAGTATAATAATGTCGAACCAATTTATGTAGTGTATATGCCCTCACGCCCTGTAGCCATTCACGTGTCTCTTTTTCAGAATGATTTGTTTGTGAAACTAAACCTTGCACACTACCAAAACCTGCTGGATTAGCAGGGTTAGAAAATGCTTCATCCATGTGAGACATTTAAATTACACTATACGTAGAGCACAAATGTATTTATAACAGAGACAATTGTAAAAGGAGACTGGGCATATGACGATTAGCCCATTATAATTCTGTGTATCCGGTCATGTGGCGCCCTCTGATAGTCCGAGGATGTTCTACGGGGAACGTTCATTACTGACGTCATACAAGAAACTGCGGTAAATTGATCAATGACGTAATAACGTTTTCATTACTACTACCCCCTCCCGCTTCATCCGTTCTTGCTGCTAACTCCCATGCTTTTTTGCTTGATATTGGTTTTAACTATTTAATTTTATCATATTCGTTAATCCAAATTGTTTAAATTCTGTTTTTATCGCATAAAATTTCGCTATAAGAAAATCATTTCAATTAATTTTTCAAGATCCGATTTTATTCCATCAAAAATGTAAAAAAATAAACATCAACATAATATGCTATATTTACAGGGCAGTTCCGATAGAATTTTTAAATATTCGCCAGATTTATGTAATTAATTTTATATACATACTTATTTATAATTATTTTCGCAGTTTATGAATACAACGTTTAAAATTGTAAATGTTTTTGTTTTTTTTTACAAAATATAAACAAAAATATATAAAACTTTTTTAAGGTTCTACGAAATGAAATGTATAATGAACACAATTTGCATGTTTTACTTATTGTTAACATCTTTTTCCAAGTAAATACTCTCTTTCTGATGCCCGCAACCATGTTCCACATCTGTTCCACATACATGAAGAAATATCAGAAAAACACCTAAATAGATAACAAAATCTGCATTATTAAATTAGTTTTTAAAAAAAAAAACTGGCTAAAAAAATAAAGAGTGCATGAAATGATCCGTCAGCAAAAATACCTGCCATTAAAATGGCTTATGGCTATTTAAGGTTAAAACATTCTTTAAAATATTAGGCAGGCTACTGAAATTATAATAATAAATTTTATGATTTAAGAACTAGAATATAATAATAAAAGAAAATACTGTGTTTTTTGTATTAAATTTCTTTAAAAATTAATGATGCAATCGTTTAAAAATGATTCTATTCCAAGAAAAGAGTACTGGTTTTCAGAGAAAATTCTGAATTTCATAAGAGCCATTTAATATAACCAGAATTTTTACGGAATAATAGTATGCCATTTTAGTGG
>JAHWFO010089317.1:0-24693 GCA_023313115.1 Rhysida immarginata
AACTATATTCAAAACCTCATTTTATAAAACACGGCGCACTTATATACGTTGCTCCACACCATCCTGGCTCCCCAAACTCGAAACTTTGTAAAAAACTAATCATGTTTCATCAATATTTCCAGCCCAAATGTTATAAACTTAAGTTCACATCCCCTATCACGTTTTCCCATTTCACTGCCAACCCACTGCTAACCAATCAGACACACAGGTCCCGAACCGAGGCTAACAACTAACTCCCCCTCTCAAAAATATGTACATTTATATAGTTGCCTTATTACTTGTAAAATCTTGCTCTGATGATGGTGTAAACCTGAAACGCGTAAGCAACATAATAAACAGTTATTGCATAACCGGACCAATGTCATGGATAAAAGAGTATTGCGCAGTGGAAGATTAAGCATACTAACAAGAGACAACAGAGCATATCTTTTGGCATAAATCATTTATTAAAATTAAGTAAATAAAAGGAAATAATTCAATTACATGAATAAATATGGAAGCGGGCGCGATCTTACTTAAACGCAAGAAACGCTTAGGGCCTTGGGCCTTGCCCGTACAGAATAGACAAACCCGTTTAACAATAAATTATTATGAATATCAATTAACAAGTATTCCGGACCCCTTGTCAAGCTCTAACATTAGGCGAAGCCAAGCGCGACCAATGATAGGTCTTAGTCCATCCAAGGAACGAACCTCGGATTTACAATCGTTAAATGAAAACTTTGATTTAAGTATTCGTATGTAATGCTAAGTGGAACCATCAAAAAGTCCCGCTTAATGTCCAACAAAGAAAACTCATGTTATTACCCGGATAAAATGATCTGGGATGACCGAGACAACAACGGACGTAGCAACTGACTGTCGTAATTACCGTACTGGTTTTCTTGCGCCGAGTCGGGAATCTTCTACTAAGAATTGGACGACACCTCCGCTGTACCGTAAGGAACACGGCGACGCCTCGCGTTAAAATTGGGCTCGAAGCCGCTGATAACTAAAATAGTTAAGAGAGACGAATTAGAAAATTTCTAAACGATGCAGAAAGTACAACATAAAATGCTCAATCAAACGCGCGCGTTGCTTAAATGGCTTACTTGGGATGAAATGTTCAGCGAGCGAAAGTAACACTCTCATGATAGCTCCCCCCCCCCCCTTGGGGGGGGGGAGGGGTTGACGGGGGGGGGGGGGGGGGGAGGAAATATTGCACAAGAACGTAGGAGAGAGCAACCGCAAATATAATCGAGCATAAGAGATTTACTGGACAAAAACTTCACCCACCTAATGTAGGGCACTATATCGCCCAATCCATGAAGCCAAAAGGCTTCATGCCTCCACGGTGTAATCCAGGCAGTCCTTCCCTCCGGAATTAAGCTTACGTCCAGGGAACTCAGCCAATGTAGCTCCAACGCATCTAAATTCGCTGCAATGACCAACGTCCTTGTAGCGAAGACGGTGAGAGGCTCTGCGATGAGTAGAGGGACGTCTCCTGTGATTCTAGGTGAACGAACTGGTGTTTCACCGGCCACGGATTCCTTCGGACTGACTTCGAGCTCACTCGCTTCTGAGTAAAAAGATACCATCTGCTGGACTGGCTGGGCCGCCAAAACTAAATTCATGGAACACAAAGAATCTTTCAATAACAGTTCATGAAATTGTGCACTCGCTTCTGGCTGCGGGGGCGTTTTACGCACCTTCCGCCTTTTTCGCTTACGTCGCTTTTGCTTAGGACTTTGTCCTGCCAAATTGTTTATTGTGAGGTTATTAACAACTGATGGCGCTAACCGTACATCCAAGCTTGCTCCTTGATTGTGATGAACGATCAGGAGCCTTGGGAAACACCTCAGTCACTAAACTTGGTGACAACCAATCATTATTTCGCATTATGCAAAGCAATAACGACCCAACCCTGTCAATCTTAGACAAAAATTATTCTTTATACAAAATACTTTATAAAAGTTCAATTTTAATTTATCAACAAACAGTTCATTTATATACAGTATTAATTTATCGAAATTTTGATATGAACATCATGTCCAAAAATGTCCTAAAAGGCTTTCAGTGGGACATTTAGCTAAAATTTAGTATTTATAGTGCTTGGTTTCGTAAAAAAAAAAAAACCATTTAACTTATAATGGTTAATTGCAAAATTAACCTTTATTATATTTTAAAATCAAAGTTTAAGGGTTAAATTATACATTTCCTAAATTTTCTTAATTAAATAAAAGACGCTAAATAATTATGTATTTTTTACTTGAGTTTATAAATTGAAGACTTTAATTGTTTTTAGTTAACTTAAAAATGCATTTGTTAAAAAATGTTAAACTTGTCAAAAATGTTAAACTTGTCAGAAAATGTGATGTCTGAGTAAACAAGTACTTGTATGTCTTTTCAATGAGTGGCTAAATATAGTTCAGGGCTGTGACCTCCTTAACCTCGTGGGAGTCAGCTTAAACGACTTTGGGAGTAAAAAAAGTCCTTTGTATGAGCATGTGCTGGGTGGAATACTTATTGTAAACAATTGTTTTTTATTTGTAAAGTATAGTATTTTTCTAAATTTGATTTTGAAATATGCATCGGACAGGATCCAGTAGGAGAAAAAAGAGAAGTACAGTTTTTTTCTATTTCTCCAATTTGGTTAGTGTTTAAAGACAGAGTAAACAATAAGCCTATTTTTTCTTTTTTTTTTTAATATTTTGTTAGAAAAGCGAGACAACAATATTGAAAATGTGCAAAAACAACTTTAATAATTTTTAAAACAAACTGTAAGAATTTAAAAATAATTAAACAAAAATTCCGATGAAATACATTTTTGTAATTATTGCTTAAGAATTTCTCATGCATTAATCCTAATTCTTCAGAGTGTAGACATAATTCATTATCTACATGAAGCCTGAAAAAGAAATTTTATCGTACTCTTTGCAGGAAGTAAATTAAACTATTGCACTAAAATAACAATTATAACAACTAATTAATTATATTTATCTTTATGCAATACATATAAGACCAATTATCATAATATTATAAATTATTCTAATTTTCAAATTTCACTATCAAAGTTTATAGATCTCAAGACATCCTGTGGACTTCCTCAAAATGTCAGAAAAAAAGTACTAGAGACGGTCTTAGGACATCTTAAGATTGACTTGTTAAGACGTCTTATGGACCTGTTCAGAATATCCAAATAAAGTACGGGAGAGGTCCACAGGACAGCCAAACATTGTCGGGATATGACATCTTGTACTTCGTTCACATCTGAATCATGATCCAGACGTCAATCATGATCGAGAATTGCCATGTGAACGAAACGTCATTCGTCGGACTGTTATCTAGTGGGCTGTGGGATTGTGATTCGTTCACGCGAATGATGATCTGCCATAGAGATAGATGTTAGAGAGGTGGAATCTTATCAGCGCCATAAGTCTGATCACCAGGGCGGCGCTGCGATTAGCACAGGGCAAGATTAGCAGATCCCACTTGTAGTTTTCTATAGGGAAACTACTGAATTCATCTCCAGGTCCATGATAGCAAAAACATTTTAACACTAAAAAATATTTATATTAAATAATTCGTGGGCTAGATCATACTATCACAATAAATGTAATATTGGAATACCACAAGGCCTTCCTACAGTGAACAGCAGTCAGTTTGAAGTGATGGGCAGTTCGATCGCTGCATCCCCGTGTTTGATAGTATCGAGCAACGGCACCTATTGTAGCGTTGTATCGAGTCAGTGATCACGTGATTAGCCCATTAGTGTCGCCATCTTGTCAGACAGAACAAGCTACGAGTTTCCACCTCTCCTAATATCTATCTCTATGATGATCCCTCAACGACGTTCCCGAAACATCGTTCGCCTCGAATTACGTTCGAAAACGAGGCTCTGGAGCATCGACCCAGATTTTTCACCATATAGCCTCAACACAGATTCCTTCAGCAGCCATTTTAGAAACGGAATCGCACAAATGCCGCTTCCTAGGTGGTGTTGATCAATCACACTAGTGTGCGTGCAGTGTGAACACTTCTCGATCGTCAATCATGATCTATTGAATCACGATTGAGCCGAATCATCATTCACAAATGATGATTCGTGAATCATGATTCGCAGTGTGAACAAGGTATTAGGATGATCGTATGATGGGACATATATAACCTAATTAGGACACATTTTGGATATTCAAGGAACGTTTTAAAGATGACCTGAATGTCCCATCAAGGATGTTTCTTAGAACGTCGTATGGACTTCAGTGTGCTGTATGGGGTGGTCCCAGCTGATGATGACATCCTGTCTGTGACATCGATGCTTGCGCTGGTGGAGAAAGAGCTGGAAAATCCTCTGCTGCAGTCACCGACCTGGAACACAACGAAACGTCTACGTCATCTTCTGCAGAGCTCTTCTCCTCTACCATTTAGATGTCATCTGATGGCTGAGGAGGGGAAACAACTTCCGGAACTTCTGGAAGAGGCGGCGGAGATGGTGTCTCATGCAGTCTTCTAGGTAGAGGTGAAGGTGGCGTGGCTCTGCGTGGCACTGATGGTCTTGCCAGTGAAGTCATAACTTTTGGCTGCTGGGATGACACCCCTCTAGGCAGTGACGATGGGGTTGCTGGTGTGGCAAAGGTCCTCTCTGGGCAGCGATGATATTTGCCTACGATCCACAAGCACGTCTCGCATTTCTTGATCCTTTCTGACATGGGACGATTTTTACAGTTTCAACAGCACTGCCTTTGACCCTTGTCAGACACGAAGACACGTTCTCCATGACTCACAAGGGAGTCAGGGATATCTCTTTGAAACCTCATGTCCACGATGATATCACTATTCTTTTGGTAGGGGAGAATCTGGATATTCTGGATACACTACTTTCAGCACCTCCCCGCCATGAAGTTCTTCAAATATGATTCCGCCATCAGCGGAGAAGCACCTTGGACATGGATGGTCAGATGTCCAGGGTCAGCATGGAACAGGTGGACAATGGTTTGTCCAACCTTGATGGAGTTATAAGCCACTATGCAGTCTGCCACGTTCCACTATGCAGCATCCTCGATTTGGTCGGGGATAACCTCTGTAAAACTTTAACAGTGGGGAAGCCAGATGGTAACGCAGGAGGTATGCATGTTTTTGCATACAACTACTTCATAAACATGCCAACGGCCAAAGGGCCGTCAGCAATCATCATCGCCATGGACAACATGGCAGATAGAAAGAGAAGATGAAAAGTCCGAGGGAGGGGGTGAAACCTCCCCTGGAATACACCGGATAGAGGATCACTCGCACAAACAAAGTCACCACTATTCCCCCACACAAGATGTAAACACGCGTGGGAATATACAGGGTGATTCAGTCAATTTCTGACAATTTCAGTACTATGATTTATTGACCCATTAATGTTTACAAACTTAGCATTTCAGTATGATATTTTAGGCAGTTCGGAGTTTTTATTCCCGCGGAAAAGTCTTGATGATATGCTCAATGTGTCCACCACGAACGTTTTGAACTGCTCGCAGCCAAAAGGTGAACTTGTTCATAACTCTATCCAGGATTTCTGCATCCACAAGGGTGCAGCAGTCGACGATGCTTTGTCGCAGCTGGTCTAGGGTTCTTGGTGCTGTAGGGTTACCTCTGTACTGTCTTTAAGGAACCCCCACAGGTAAAAATCACATTGGTTTAGGTCAGGACTCGTAGGGAGCAGAAGAAAGCCACCCCCGAATCGATCTGGAAACCTGTTTGAAATGACACGATTTCCAAATTTCTGATTGAGAAAGTCTAGCACTTCATTAGTGGTGTGAGGCCTAGCCCATCCTGTTGGAACCATTGATGTCGAAGCGGTATACGCCTCCTTCGCAGCTCGGGGATGAAGAAGGTTTCCAACATGTTAAGGTAAGCCTGTGACGTTATGGTGCCCTCAAAAAACAACGGACCAATGATGCCTCTTTTGGAAATCGCGCACCAAGCCATAACCTTTCGTGGATGAAGAGCTGACTTATGGATCTCATGAGGGTCCTGGGAACCCCAAAAACGAACGTTGTGTTTATTAACGTCACCTGACAGATGGAAGAAGGTCTCATCTGACACCCACAGGTTATCCACAATGTCCTGATTGGCTTCCATTTCTGCTCCAAACTCCATCGCAAATTGTTGTCGCTTCTGTCTTCCAGTGTCTGTTAACTCCTGTTAAACATTGATCTTATACGGGAACAGGTGTAAATCCTATCTCAAAATTCGCCACGTCGTGGTATATGACAGCCCTTCTTCAATGGATAGGTGGCGAACAGATTTTTTGGTAGGGGAATCGACAAACCTTGTGCGAACATTTCCGAAAACTTCGGCCGTTCGGACACGAGCTTCGCTCCCGCCTTTTTTCTTGCCTATAACTCATCCAGTGGCACGAAATTGCTTCACAAAATCCATGATTGCTTGCCTGTCTGGTGCATCTCGACAGTTATACTCCTTCTAGAACTTTCTTTGCACGGTTACAGGTGATTTTGTCTCGAAATCCCATTCGACAACCTTGCATTTCCACTCTGTTGATAAAGCGGGCGCCATTTTTCAACAATACGATTTTCATGCAGCGCCGTTGCAACAATCAGACTCCAACTATTTAGAAACTCGATATGGCGCTCATGTTCTTTCAATTGTTTATCCCTAATCCACGTCATTCAAGTGAAATGGTCAGAAATTGACTGAACCACCCTGTAATAACAGTCAAGTCTTTTACAGTTACTCACTCACAAAAGGCACAAATAGAGTCGAAATACTTTCTCAGCGGATCTTCTCCTTTTCTTCTCACTACAATGGAAGAATCATTCTGCCTCTTAAGTTCAACGCTGGTTTCGCTTTTATCTTCAATTTCCCCGCTGCTCATTTGTATCCCCCGTTTCTTAGCGAATCGTGGAGCTTCCTTGCTCTTCGGATGGAATGATTGCTTTCCACAGGTGTAGACATCGGGACTGCTGGCTCCTCTTTACTTCTCGAGATGATGTCGCTTCACATGATTCGATGTTCACCTGTATCTTACGAGGTGACAATTACCCACGGAATTAACTTATGTTCATTCGTTTACTACAGAACAAAGGAATTTATCAATCAGGATTGTAATAGCTAGAATCCCTGCAATGATATTGTTCATAGGCGCAAGTTGGGATCTCACTCTCTGTGAGGCCACATTTCAAAAGAAATCGAAAGACCTCATGACGATGTTGCACTTAGGGCTCAAAAGAGATCTCATGATGTTTCACCTAGGGTTTCCAAAAATATGAATGCGGCGCTCAAAACTATAAACGGGTTCGAAGACAATAAGAGTTTCTCTAGCTTATAAGTTTCTCTCATCCCCCTTTCAGGTCTCAATCTTATTGTGTAGTTATGGGATTTGGATAAATATGGAAATAAAGATATACAGTAAGTATGTGATATGTGAGTGATAAGTAGAATCATTTTCTTTCGCGAAGTTTTTTTAACAGTCCACATTTTTGGATTGCTGTTTTGAATGTGCCAATCACTGTATCCAATATTAGCAACAGAGAACACTGACATCGTATATTCTCAACGACAGTAGGCTCGTGCCCAAAAGAATAACGTACGTATAATTCCAGTAGTTGAATCTTGGCCTATTTTGCTGAATACGGGAATAATAATGAGTCTTAAAATACCAAAATGGTAGTGTTTTAATAAAGAAACCTACGCGTTTCGAAATTACATTTCATCATCAGGGTAAGGAACGATTACATTTAAAAAAAATACCATCTCAGCTATATCATCTGCCAGCCTACAATTGCCGCCATTTTGTCTGAGTGAGCAGGCCTTGTCTATTGGAGGCCTTGCTTGAATGCAGTGCGAACGGAACTGCTCGATTAGTTAACCACGGTTTAGTAACCATGATCAAGGCGTAGTGCGACCATAGCACTAGCGAAATTACGATGGATGAAGCAGAATGTGCTCGTACACTTAGCGGTTACATTTAGCCTTTCTCAAGTCTGAAAATTTTTCTCTCCAAACGTACTTAAGAGCTTTGGTTTCCTCATCCGACCATTCTTCTTCTTCATCTTCATCTTCTTCTTCTTCTTCTTGCGTTTTGAATCCTCCTTAGACCAGGATTTGTAGCTTGAGATAAACAGGTAGAGTTCTCACACTGTAAGGTGAAATGGAATAGTTCACTTTATCGCGTTTAATAGGGAGGGACGAAAAAGTGAACTCTTCCATTTCACCTTACAGTGTGAGAACTCTACACAATGATGATATATTTCACATAACCTTTACGGATTCAGTCATTAATTGTCTATTTATTTTTCCAACTTAGTATAGGAGAGAGGACGGTTTTTAATAAATCACCATTAATCAGAAATTGACTCACTATATTTATAATCGATGTTTGGACTCTAATGCTAAACTTATTCGGAGCTAACAAAGTACGAAAATCTCAGGGATAAAGCTTCGCTTCTATTTTGCGTAGCTCAGTAAAATGAGAATATCTATGAATTGACAATAGAGAGCAGTGCAATAGTAGCCGTTCTAGAGTTCCTCGATATAAATAACTCTAATCATCTACACTGAGGACCTCTAAAGATGTTCTATGGTTTCAGTTTCGCCACACAGGCATTTATTATATTTTCCACTACAATTTTATATAAGAAGAGCAGGGATGGATGAAAGAGTTTCAAGGGAGCATGACCTGATCGTAGTCGAAGTTGGATGTTTCTTATTCCCCTAACATTCCAATTAGTTACCTTTTGTAGGAACATTATCAGGGACATGTGAAGGAGTGGGAGAGCTATCCCACCAGCTTAATAAGTCCTGTATTTGAGTAGAATTTAATATATTAAGTTGGCCTAGGGCTATGGGAAGATCGTTCAGCAATGTGTCAGTAACCATTTTTGCCATATTGTGTTTTTGATTATTACCGTTATGCATTAAAATCTTTATTGTGGACAAAAACAAACTTAGTATATGGATCAGGTTGGTAGACGTTTCTGATGTTTTGTGATCTGGTACATGCGAAGCCTTTCTTTGAGAAACAGGGATATAGTCTCTTCTTTGTAGGATGCTGATGTTAGATGCTTTGCTTTCATTAGTTTTCCTACTATTTTTTGGACGTACGCTTTGGTATATATTGTGAGAACTCTCTATATTGTTCTGATTCTCTGTGGGATTAGCCGACTTAGTAAATAACGTATTGTTGTTTATTGATACATTAGAAAGTATTTGAGCATAAGAAGTGTTTTGTCTATTTTTAGAGATTTCTTCATTTACTAACATGTTTTGGCCGCAGTCCTAGAAATGTACATGGTTCTCATCTTTTCCTTAATCTTAAGCTCTTTATTATTCTCCTAAGTAATTTTTTCCTAAGTATTTATTACATCCTCTATAATAGGAGGAATGAACTGCCCCACAATTTGCACACTTTGCAGTGGTTGCTTGGCAAGATTCTCTTAAATGACATCGTGAGCATGTCATCGATTGTGTGCATTTGCTACTGTGATGGTTTAGAGAGTGGCAATTCCCACATTGTAAGGGCCGTGGAATGTATAATTCCACCGGATAAATTTGATGTCCTAGTTTAAATTCAGTAGATAGCTTATACGTTTTAAAGTAGAGGATAATTTTACAGAATCTGACATCTTTATAAGGAACAGGAATTTTCCTAACTTTGATGAGATGTGGGTGATTTCGAGGAGTGCCGATAATCTCATCCTCCGTGAAGGAAGCGTCGACTCCAGTTATAATTCCTGTCGAGGAGCATAGAAATATAGGCAGCTCATACGTCAACTTGAAGGGGCCAATATCTTCATAGTTAAGGGCTCTCAGAACCTGTACCTGTAGAGGCTTTGAATTTCACTAGGAATTTTCCATTTGAAACATAGTTTCTATCGCCAACTAATGAGGACATAATCTTTTTTTAGCTGAGGTGAGGTTATCTTTTTTAGCTGAGGTTATCTCCAGGGGCACTGGAGAGTCTTTTTTCTGGTGTTCAACAGATTCACTTTCGGGGAGATTAACCGATACAAGTAGCCATGGCTTGGCTAGAGTGGCTAGATCAGCTTCTCCTCTCCAGATCACCTCCTCAATTGTCAAACCGTTTTTGATATTTATTCAATTTTAAATTCTTTATCCGATATCTTGTAATTTTTCAAATTTGTATATTTACTTTCATTTCTATTTCTTATTGATACCTTAGTTTATGTTAATTCTGAATGAGTCTTCTACTAGGTCCGCGTTTTCAATTTTGTTTGTGTTATGACATCAATTTTTCATTTATATTTCAAATAATTTTTCTCTCAAGGTTTCTTTATAATTTCATTGTTATTGGTTCCTTATCCAACCATTCTCCTTCAAGTGTCGCCACTGTAAAATTTATATTATTTACGATTTGTTATTTCTTCATCCAATCATGTTCTCATTCTTTACCATATTTTCTGTATATAAAGGTGTATGTCCTCTTGTGTGTATCCTTGATAAAGCCAGGAATAAATGGCGAAACTAGTCGGAAACTCTGTTCTCCCTTTGTTGTGTTGTAAAGTCTCTACCAATTTTATCGATAGAAACAGCATTATGGACACCTTACTCAACGATTCCCGTTATCTTTTTAAGATTTTGAGATGTAGGTTCAGCAAAAGAGGTTGACGGTTTTTCCATTAATTTAGATACGCTATCGCTTTTTCCTTTAATTAGGGGCAGACGATTTATGTTTATGTCAGATTCTATATCCATATTTTCTCTATTTATAAGTTTGATCAATTGTCGATTTGGCTCTTTCAAGTTTTCTGACGAGTTTTTAATGCTTGATTTAGATTTGAGCAGGTTGTTAGAAATTTTATGAGTTAAGATTTTCGTTATTATTTTTCTTCTTACTATTTTTCCTTTTTCTATTTTTGGTAACATTTGCGTCTGTGTCTTGTGTAATAAGAGCATTTATTAAAAAATCATTTTGTCGCTGTTCTGGAATTTTTCTCTTTGGAGATTGAGTATTGTAATTAACTGAACATGAAGAGAGATTAGAAATGTCTTCATATTCACTATCGTGTATCGACTGAACTTCTATATCTATGGCATTCAGCCCCCCTCGGGGCGGAAGCCTGTCCAATATGGTTTCAATATTCACTGAATATCGATTAAAAAATAACCCTAAATCTTCAGCGTTGGGTTACTGTGCGCCGGTAGATTGAATACTGAAGATTATCTTATTAAAAAAATAAAAGAAATTTTATTTTTGATTCTATTTTGAACTAGCAAAACAGTCTAAAGATTTTTATCTGAAACAGGATAAAGATTTTCAGCAAAAGAGCAGACGTCAACAAATACAGTGATCCGAAACTTCACACTCATTCGTGGTCGCTATCATCTCCGCCATGTTTTTTCATCCCCTCATCAGACTACTCGCTGCTGCGCTTTCGCTTGACCACCATGTTTTATTTTCCTATTCGTTGGTGCTAAGCAGGATATGACGTCACTAACCGAGTTTCTGGGTGAGTTAGCATTCGGTCGATCAGAAATCCCATTGAGAAAAGTGTGACGTCATTTTAACGCGATCAGAAACGCCAGTTAGTGCTGCTATGCCTAATCAGTTAGTCTAACTGTCCTCACTGAGAAAAAGATGGTTAGTCCAGTGAGAAATTACGTCATCATTCTCTCATCGGTAAGGGTTTTTGACCAGGCCTCTTAAAACTGCGTGGCCTTCGAGGTATTACTTGGGCCTCCACATCCGTAAAAATTTTATCTGCGCTTGAAATCGCGTGCCGAGGCATTTTCAACTTTTGACCGCTAGTTGTTTATCTCTATGGCTTATTTGACGCTCTTCAGGGATAAAGAACTACAAGATACTCTCGTCCTCATGCTACTTTATCCGACTTAAAGTTTTACCTTGAATTTCCCATAGGATTTCCCTGATGATCCCCCACTAGTTTTAAAAAGTTGAACTTATATCTTGTTCACACCATACTTCTTGATCATGATCAGTTTACACACGTTCAAGGTGAATCATGTTCAAGCTTAATCGACAAATTCGTGCGTTCACATTGCAAAATCTTAATCGCGATCAGGAGTTGCAATTTTTGCCGCTAGATGGCATCAGTGGATTTTTTAGTTATAGGCACGTTACCGCCGACCTAATCTTCTCTGATTATAAAAAATAGCTTGGTTTCTGTTATGTTTCCTTGTGTTTTGTAACTGCCATAAAGGAAGACTCGACCATGCTCCTTTGTTAGGATATCGAAAGTGAAACTTTTTTTATTCTCATCACCTTGAGCCCATTCATACATAACGTCATCAGTCTGTTCACAATCATCATCATCACATAACATCTCCTCCCTCAAGCTAAGATATATGAATAAATGAGTAAGGGTCTAGCATTAGATTAATACAAACAAGCATTATCTTAACACTTAAAGTTCTGTTCTTGAAAGTCTAGTCAAACCCTAAACGCTCCGGTGGTTGGCATAATCACTGTGGATATCTGCTCCTAGTTTGACTGGTGTTGGTCTGTTCTCCAGTTTGAGGTGTCGCTCGAGGAGGCACTGCCTGTGATATCTGTGTGTAGGTAGGTGTTTCACCTCCTGATGCACTGTGTGTGTGTCATCATTATCAAAATCCAAAAAGGATACATGTGGTTTTGCATGTCCCACGCTGTAATCAGGTCTCAGGTGAATGCGGTTGCATCGGCATTGGGCACTGCTATCCATCTCAACGAGGAATGATCATGGAGCTACTTCTTTCATAACTCGGCCTTGGTGTTGCCATCGGTGAATCTCAAAGTCATATATTCTAACCCGTTGTCCTAAAGTCAGTGGTGGTAGGTTATTTCATTTTACTTGAAGGTGGTTCGGTTTTCCATACGTTCGTTGGTTTAGTGTTAGCGCACTAGGGATCAATGTTCTTAGTTGTCTGTTCATTAACAGTTCGGCTGGAGATCGTCCATGAGACAATGGTATAGCATTGCATGCGAGTAGTGCTATTTCTGGATCATCTCGTGACTCATTCGCTTTCAGATAGAGTCGTTTGACGGTCTGCACAGCTCGCCATCCCATTACTTTGCGGATAATGCGGGCTGGAGGTAATGTCTTATATCGTGTTGTTCGCAAAAGAGTCTAAATTCAAAAGAGGAATAAGCTGGTCCGTTGTCACTGACAAGAATCACTGGAAGTCCATGTCTAGCGAAGATAGATTTTAAAGCACTGATCACCATGGCAGATGTTATTGCTCGAAGAGACATTGTCTCAATGAATCCCGAATAATAGTCCACTACAACCAAGTAATTCTTTCCATGTATGCTAAAGACATCTGTTCCTACTTTTGTCCATGGTAGTGCTGGTACTTCATGTTGTAACAATGGTGCAGGTGTTTGTTTTGGAAGATACTTGGTACATACTTTGCATTGTCGAATCACCTGCTGAATGTCCTTATTGATAACTGCCCAAAAAACCGTTTCTCGAGAGTGCTGTCTACACTTTTCAATACCAAGATGACCTTGATGAATGCGAGACAGAATATCTTCTCTTTTGTCTTGGGTATAATGACTCGTTTGTTTAGAAGAAGAAGTCCATCTACCTCTGCTAATTCAGCTTGATGTGTCTTGTACGCTCCTAAGAGAGTTGCATTTCCAGTACGGAGTCCTTTTACAACCTGTTGCAATTCAGTATCATTTTTTAACTCTCTTCTGATTTTATCCAGTATAGGATCTGATATCGGTAAGTTTCTCACTATCATGTCAACATGCAAGTGCACTGCCTGTTCAACGTTCTCTGTTGCTGAGTGATAGGGAGGCGCTCGTGACAGTGTGTCTGCAATAATCAGTTCCTTTCCTGGAACGTGTTGTAATTTAAAGTCATATGGCAAAAGTCTTAGAAATAATCTTTGTATTCGTACTGGCATATTGGCAATTGGTTTTCATACTATAGGAATGAGTGGTTTGTGATCAGTTTCCAAGAGAAAAGACCTTTCATAAACGTATAAATGGAATTTTTCACAAGCAAAGACGAATCCTAATGCTTCTTTCTCTATTTGTGTATCACTTTGTTCTGCTTGTGTTAGACTTCGGGCCGCATAAGCTACCGGTTTCCATATAGACCCATGTTTCTGCAGTAACACTGCTCCTATTCCGGTGCTAGAGGCGTCTGCTGATATTTTTGTTTCTTTTTCCGGATCATAATAAGATAAAATCGGAGCTGTACTGAGCATCTGCCATTCTGCTTCATGCTCATGATTCCATGTAAAGACTATGTCATTCTTCATGAGTGATCGAATTGCGGTCGTTCTTTGTGCTAGATGCGGAATATATTTGCCTATGTAATTTAATACTCGTACTATTCTTTGTATACCTTTTTTATCTTGGGGTGTTGGTATGTCTATGATTGCTGCGACACGATCCTTATCAATAGTAGTGCCCTGTTCAGTTAACCGTTCCCCCAGGAAGGTAATTGCTGACTGTCGGAACAGGCACTTTTCCTGATTAAAGGTTAATCCATGCTGTTTGGCAGCCTGTAGTACCATTTTCAGTCTGTCGTCGTGTTCTTCCATTGTGTTTCCCCAAATCAGTATATCATCTACATAGACTTGAGTACCTGGAATTCCTTGAAATATCTGGATCATAGCCTTTTGAAAAACTTCAGATGCTGAGGAAATTCCAAATGGTAGCTGCTTAAAACAATAGCATCCAAAAGGTGTGTTGAAGGTGCAGATGCGAGCACTCTGTTCAGTCAATGGAATTTGATAAAATCCTCTGTTTGCATCTAGTTTGGAAAAAATCTTTGCTCCTTTTATCTTGGCCAATAATTCTTCTTTTGTAGGCATTTGATAATGTCCTCTTTGTATGTTATCATTAAGGTGTTTGGGGTCCAAAAATAACCGTAAGGCACCATTTGGCTTGCTCACAATTACCAATGATTTCACCCATTCTGTTGGTTCAGTGATTGGTTGGATTATGTAATTTTTTGTCATCCAATATAGGTCGTTTTTTAACTGTTCTTTTAAAACAATAGGGATACGGCGTGGTGCCTCTACAACTGGCGTGTATCCTGGTTTCAGTTTAATGTTGTAAGTACCTTTAAGGAATCCCAATCCTTTAAATACATCTGTGTATGCGTTTTTAATGATTACAGCTCTATGGTTCTGAGTCAATTCGTTCAAATACAGCTCTATGGTTCTGAGTTAATTCGTTGACTCGTTTTATTACATTGAGTTCCGAACATGAACTGAGTCCCAGTATTGGTCGACATGCACGATCAATCACTAGCATTGTTAATGTATGCCATTTCCGTTTAAAAAACACTTGTATGGTACATTGTCCCATAACCGGTAGGGGTGTTCCATCGTATGTTAGTAAACGTAAGTTTACCTTTTTCAGTGGTGGTTTTGGTTGCATTTTGTTGTCCACTTGTTTCGGCAAAATGTTTACTTTCGATCCTGTGTCGAGTTTAAATTCAACTGTTTGATTGTGAAGTTGTAGCTTCAACCCCCAATAGCAATTAGTGCTTGATTTGCATTGTAAGGCATCTATTCTATACGCTGCATCTCTTTCTATTTCGGTGCGCACTTCATGTACTTCTTGTTTCTTTTTACTGTAACAAACCGAAGCAAAGTGGTTCATCTTGCCACAAAAATTGCATAATTTTCCCCACGCTGGGCATTTGCCTTTCAGGTGTTTACTATTACAGTGTTTGCATTTAAAATTGTGTGCATCTTCATTTTGACTCTTGTGTTTTTCAGCTTCTCGTTTTGTTTCCACTGATGTTGTTTTTTCATGTGCGTTGTTTCCTTCTTTTTTGTAATGACTGCTACTTGATTAGTTTCCGTATCTGTTTTGAACACTCTAACTTTTCTATAGTTAGTACAGCCGCCTGACAAATCTGGGATGCTTTCTGCAGTGTCAAATCCGTCTGGTTAAGTAGCTTCTCTCTGACAGTGGTGTCATTAATGCCAAAAATTACCAAATCACGTATTAGTGATTCGGATAAGTCTCCAAAATTACATGATTGAGCTTTTACTTTTAAATCACGCAAAAATTGTTCGAATGGCTCCCTCGTTTGCTGAACCCTACTTCTAAAGATGTAGCGCTCATATGACTCGTTTTTCTTAGGCATACAATATTCTTCAAATTTTTTAAGCATTATGTCGTACGTTTTTTCTTCTCTCTCTCCACTAAGACCTGCTTTCGTAGAGATTGCTTCCTCAAACATTTCAAATTTATGTTTATCGTATCCCACTGCTGCCACCATGTTATGTTTTCTTGTGTTTTGTAACTGCCATAAAGGAAGACTCGACCATGCTCCTTTGTTAGGATATTGAAAGTGAAACTTTTTTATTCTCATCACCTTGAACCCATTCATACATAACGTCATCAGTCCGTTTACAATCATCATCATCACATAACAGTTTCTTTCTTGTTTCGGTTCATAGCCGATGTTTTTGGGCAAATAGAGTTCCTTCTATGATAATTATTAATGGCATGAGGGTGCAATTAGTTCGTATAGCTCTTAAATATATAGCGAAGTGGCGTTTTTCCGCCATTAGGAAAACCTTAGCGAGCGTATTGGATTCTGGGAGTTGATTGGCTTTGAACGTGTGTAAGGATTTGATCAGGTTATACGAACGCGTGTAATTTCACAGACATTCCGAACATGATGATCAGGTTTCACTTAATCACGTTCTGTTCACATTACATTTATCATGATCAGTGGATTGTTCATGATCAAGATTTGTAGTGTGAACAGGGTATTACGCTGACACGAAGGAAAGCATTGAAATGATACGCGATGCGGAGGCCTTGTGACTGGTGTCAGTGTGTGTTTTTCGTTATGTAGAGGATATTGAAAATTAATTAATTTTTCTAGCTGTGTTTATGTGAGTTTAGTTTGATCGCGGTGTTGTGAATTGTGTAGCGTAATTGTAATGGTTGTGCTGTTTGAGAGGTGTATTTGGTTGAGTGTAGTTGGTGAGATTTCAAGGGCTTATTTGCTGACAGGTTGTGTTATTAGTTGTTTTTTTGTTAGCGATATTGTAATGTTTTCAATATTGTAAGTGGTAACAATAAGGTTGGAAAGCTGTGGCGATAATAGTAATAATCTTACTAATGTTTTGTTGTCGCAGTTTTTCCAGAAATTTAACTCACAACAAAGGTGTTGTGTCATTGTTTTTTTTAGAAGAGTGATTGCTGTTGGCAACGACGTTGTTGGTGTGAGAGAAAGAAGCTTGCCAATGATAGCTCTCGTTTGTGTGTCTTCCTCCCCCCCCCCCCCCCCATTATGGCTAACGAGCAATCATTGAAGGTAAGCGGTGGTTATAATATGTTTAGTTTCTAAGGTGCAGGTGCATTTGATGTAAACTGAACAAATGTTCAAATGAAATTATCCGTCATGTGGTAATGAAGCCAATAAGAAACCCCGTGGAATGTCCGTTTTAGAGTCTCACCAGCGAACGCTGTTATCGACGTTCTTTGGTTAGTACTATCTTAGTAAGATAAGAAGTCAGCGATGCCTACCCTTCTAGTTGGTGAGATCTTTTTAATTACGCTTGCATTTTGTGTAATATGCGCGTTTGTGAACCAGAGTTTATTTCATCGGAGCAGTAATGTTTCTCTGCCCGAATAAACCATTTCAAGACAAGCGTAATATCAAGTTCAAGTCTTATCTCAAGTGGTGTCATGTCTTTCATATATATGCGCGTTGAACAGCTGTGATTACTTTACGGAATTGGGTCTATATGCTTGATTTCCCCAGTGTTTGCTGATTGCAGTAATTTATAGCGTTTTTCAAGCGACCCTCGAATTAAAGTGTTATTTTTCTGTTGATATCCCGTAATCTTTTATGAGTCGTAATATTAACCGGCTATTGCTCGGGATTTGTAAAGCTATGCTAGATGCATGAGACCGGATTGGTAACAGTTCAACAGGATAGTGGTTTAATTGGGAAATTCATGATGGGGAGATCCTTCCCTAATTGTCAGTTAATATTTGGTAATATGGTCAAGCCAAGAGCTGATTAGAGGGTGTCGTTATAATTGTGTGGTATATAAGCGTCTATAGCTTCTGCATAAGGGGTTACAGCTCTCTCTCCTTGTCCCAGCCTAAGGTGTGCCATCGGCTAGTGCCACCGTGGTCCGGTTCTTAGTAAAGGAGAGCACGACGCCTTCCTGATAGATCCCTAATCGACTCTTGGGGTGTGGATTAAAGGTAGTGTCGAGTTGCGCTACTAGAATTGCGAAGTTAGCAGATATATTAACCTTTATTGATCAGGAGATCCCGCTCATGCATCAGCTGACGCTCTTAGCCTAATAGAAAACGCAAAAAGGCGTATTTAGTTGGTTTGAATGGAATTTATACTAGTAAGAATTGACTACACTTTTAATTAATGAGTTTTGTTATTCTAGTTCGTAAATGTGGGGCCCCTTTTTGACTACACTTTTGCATATTATAATATTTTTAAATGTTTTATTTGAATAAAATGTTGTTTAACTGTTTATCCCACGTCTACTCCTTGTCCAAATTATGCCTTCCCACGCAAGTCAAAACAACCCGCTCCTGCCGCGTGTGAGTGTTAATTGCTTAAGGGTTCCTTCCAGCACCCCCACCCATGCACAGAGTGCACATCTGGCGCCCGAACAGGGACTTGCTATTCCAAAATTTCGGGATCAGGGGTGGTCAGTGAGTAGGACGTGTATACTGAGTGAGTTTGGTAAGCATGGTGTTGATTATGTGATGTGTTGTGATTAAAGTTTTGATGGTATATTCAGTTCAGGGAGTATAGATAGTTTAGTGGGGTTGTCACTGATCCAGTTAGGCATCTGATTTTAATTGAGTGGCTCGTATTGGTACAGGAGTAATATAGCGAGCAGCTGTGGATTGGTTTTGCAATGGAGGCTGCTTGTAATGCATGCCTGCTGCTGGTCCAGAAGCTGGAAGATTTGGTTATAAAACTTACTGAGGTGTTTTCATGGAATAATAATGATAAGGTAGAAGCTAATGTGTGTCAGGAAGTAGGACCATTTGTAGAAGAGCCCCAACACGATGAAACGGGAGCCCTTCTTAAAAGGATGGCTGAGAAGGCCACATCGAGAGTTAAAAAGCGACCGAGGCCGAATAGGCAGCCAATGCATAGCGTGAGGAGTTATGCAGGTCTAGGAAGGGGTCAGGTGGTAATGGTGGCCATGATGGGGAGTGTTGTAGGGAAGGTGTTTGGGCCTTTTAAGATTAAGTGGGTGTCGAACTCTTGGGTGAAGGTTCGAGGTATGAGGCATAAGGACACTAAAATAATTCATAAGAGTCGGGTGAGAGTTGACTATCATCAACAAAAGCTCAGCACTGCTAATAAATATGCAGAAAGACCAAAGAGGGACATCGCTACTGAAACGAGGTGGGTTAGGACGGAGGATGCAGCAACAGGTACAGTTGGGAGTACCTTGGTGACCCTGGCGGTGGGTACTGACGAAGAAGTAATGAGGAAGTTAGAAATGTGAGGGTAATGCTTTATGTGGGAACCATATATGAGGACTTCACCTATAGTCAACCAGTTGACATAGTACCGCCACTGTTTCGATCCGCCGAGGTAGGTGGGGAGGTAGACAGTTGTAGCGGGACAGTAGATGGCCAGGATTCAACCATGGGATTGTATGAATCAGAGGAGAATGTGCCTGAACATTGGAACTGGGCATCCGCGGAACAGGATGAGGAAAGTCCCGTATGATTTGTGGGAAATTTAGTTGAAGCCTGTGCACCTATGAAGGAATGTGAGGTTGGAGTGAGCAATAGCCATAGAGGGGGACAAACGCCGGTGTGCGAGCCGGTGGATAAATATCGCGTGAACGCGAGGCACAAGCGGTCTCGGAAACGAGATAGGGTAGATGGCCACAATGGTGTGAGAGGCCCAGTTAAGGGATTGGCCCACCCTGATAGGTTGAGAAAGGGTCAGTTAAATGACAGTAATTCGAGACTGCCAGCTTGGTTCACAAAGCAGTTCAGGGGCAGGGAAATTAACGTCATAGTAAATGGAAGTGAATGAGTGTTTTGGTGTCAGTGTTCATTTTGCTGTGTTTGTGGTATGCATGCGGCCCTTGGGAATGAAAGAACCGGGTTATTTTGTTCTTAAGGGGGATGGGCGTATGTGATTGGTGTCAGTGTGTGTTTTTCGTTATGTAGAGGATATTGAAAATTAATTAATTTTTCTAGCTGTGTTTATGTGAGTTTAGTTTGATCGCGGTGTTGTGAATTGTGTAGCGTAATTGTAATGGTTGTGCTGTTTGAGAGGTGTATTTGGTTGAGTGTAGTTGGTGAGATTTTAAGGGCTTATTTGCTGACAGGTTGTGTTATTAGTTGTTTTTTTGTTAGCAATATTGTAATGTTTTCAATATTGTAAGTGGTAACAATAAGGTTGGAAAGCTGTGGCGATAATAGTAATAATCTTACTAATGCTTTGTTGTCGCAGTTTTTCCAGAAATTTAACTCACAACAAAGGTGTTGTGTCATTGTTTTTTTTTAGAAGAGTGATTGCTGTTGGCAACGACGTTGTTGGTGTGAGAGAAAGAAGCTTGCCGATGATAGCGCTCGTTCGTGCGTCTTCCTTCCCCCCCCCCCCCTATTATGGCTAACGAGCGATCATTGAAGGGAGGCGGTGGTTATAATATGTTTAGTTTCTAAGGTGCAGGTGCATTTGATGTAAACTGAACAAATGTTCAAATGAAATTATCCGTCCTGTGGTAATGAAGCCAACAAGAAACCCCGTGGAATGTCCGTTTTAGAGTCTCACCAGCGAACGCTGTTATCGACGTTCTTTTGTTAGTACTATCTTCTAAGATAAGAAGTCGGCAGTGCCTACCCTTCTAGTTGGTGAGATCTATCTAATTACTGTTGTATTTTGTGTAATATGCGCGTTTGTGAACCAGAGTTTATTTCATCGGAGCAGTAATGTTTCTCTGCCCGAATAAACCGTTTCAAGACAAGCGTAATATCAAGTTCAAGTCTTATCTCAAGTGCTGTCGTGTCTTTCATATATATGCACGTTGAACAGCTGTGATTACTTTACGGAATTGGGTCTTTATGCTTGATTTCCCCAGTGTTTGCTGATTGCAGTAATTTATAGCGTTTTTCAAGGGACCCTCGAGTTAATTTGTTATTTTTCGTTGATATCCCGTAATCTTTTTTGAGTCGTAATATTAACCGGCTATTGCTCGGGATTTGTAAAGCTATGCTAGATGCATGAGACCGGATTGGTAACAGTTCAACAGGATAGTGGTTTAATTGGGAAATTCATGATGGGGAGATCCTTCCCTAATTGTCAGTCAATATTTGGTAATATGGTCAAGCCAAGAGCTGATTAGAGGGTGTATCGTTGTAATTGTGTGGTATATAAGTGTCTATAGCTTCTGCATAAGGAGTTACAGCTCTCTCCCCTTGTCCCAGCCTAAGGTGTGCCATCTGCTAGTGCCACCATGGTCCGGTTATTAGTAAAGGAGAGTACGACGCCTTCCTGATAGATCCCTAATCGACTCTTGGGGTGTGGATTAAAGGTAGTGTCGAGTTGCGCTACTAGAGTTGCGAGGTTAGCAGAGATATTAACCTTTACTGATCAGGAGATTCCGCTCATGCATCAGCTGACGCTCTTGGCCTAATAGAAAACTCAAAAAAGGTGTATTTAGTTGTTTTGAATGGAATTTATACTAGTAAGAATTAACTACACTTTTAATTAATGAGTTTTGTTATTCTAGTTCGTAAATGTGGGGCCCCAATTAAATTTCCTTATTATAATATTTTTAAATGCTTTATTTGAATAAAATGTTGTTTAACGGTTCATTCCACGTCTGCTCCTTGTCCGAATTACACCTCCCCACGCAAGTCAAAACAACCCGCTCCTGCCGTGCGTGGGTGTTTATCGCTTAAGGGTTCCTTCCGGCACCCCCACCCACGCACGCAGAGCTCAGCCTAATATCTCGAAGGCCACGCTTAAACACTGTTAGTTAACCGACTCTTAACAGAGCTGTAGCCTAAACGCTGTTAAGTAACCGAAGCAGGCCGCACAGTTCTGCTTGATCGTGATCAAGAGTTAATTGTGATTACTTAATCGTGATTAAAACGTAGTGCGAACATAGCATTAGATGTAATATCAGCTTTCATGCGAACATTCATTGTGCTCATTTGTTCCTGGTGTCAAGACTTGCTTGACACTCTTCTGGCGTGATAGGAACTCTAATTTCTTGGATAATTCGCTGTAAAACGTCAATAGTTCGTTTTGGATATTTCCGAAGAGGAGCTTCATTTCCCCCCAAAGATTCTCGATCAAAGACAGGTTAGGACTGCTTGAGGGGCCATATAGGCAGAATCAGAATGCTACGCTATCTACCATAAAGTAATTGGACACTTTCTATTTTAGACGTTTTGTCAAATATCTAGAAAAATATTTTGACAAATTATTCTGAAACTTCAGATGTGTAAAAAGTATGTTACACCTCATATAGTTCAGCGAAGCTTTTTCCCGAAGGCAAATAGGGGACCAGCAACAAATTGAATCAAAAAAATAATGTTTAGGATCACCCTGTAAAAAATAATGCTTGAAATGCATTGTAACTGTAGCATATGATTATGAGGAATCTTTTACTTATCTATGTTTATTTGTATGAGAATAGGACATACATTCATGGAGATATAAAGGTTTCCTTAAAAAATCGAAATTTTTTCGTAAGGTTTTTGTTTATAACCCAAACATGACAAACTGCAGTAGAGACAACACCCTGCAATCACAATATAAAAACATTAAATATTTGATGAAATATGAGCATTTTTTATTAAATGTTTAACTATGCATGTGCAAAAGTTACCAAATTGTATTGTGCATAATTTATTAGCCAAATACAGTGAATTTCAAAACTGTCTCAATGTTAGAGAGCGCAATGTTCATCCATTCATTATTGATATTGTATACATACAATAGAGTCACCAGTGCTTTCATTTAAGAACTCAATATATGAGCATGAAATAAGTGCAATACAAAATTTTTTCAAAGATTATTCTTTATGTAATTAAAGAAAATCTGACAGTTTGTCATTAGGACAGTTTTGATGCCGTCTTATGAATTGAACTCATTTGTATGAACAATATTTATTTAATATTTTATGTAGCCTCCTTTGGCTTTCAACAATGCAGCAATACATCTAGGCATGCTGTCAATTAAATTAATACCTCTTTGGGCAGAAATATTTTCCCATTCCATCTTTGTTCTTTCTCACAATTCTTGCATTCCTTTTGGTTCAGTCAGATATTTTGCCATTTGTTTTTTAAGGTGTTCATACAAATGTTCAGGCCCCTCCAGAACTTCAATTTCGTTATCTTGGAACCACTGTGTGGCAAGGTATGCTCGATGTTTGGGATCGTAGTCTTGCTGGAATATAATCTCTTGTTTGTCTTGTCCATGAAAATCCAGAGTAGGGATGAAATAGTTAACCAGAATGACGCAGTAAATTGCAGCGGTCATCCTGCCTTCCTTTTCTTGAGTTTCTTAAAGCAATTTTGAATCTCAGCTACCTGTATATTATGTTTGGCCACATGATGGCTATTGTTGTAATACTTTGTTATGCTGCATTCTACCATTTTGGATATATCTAGTCCTTCTGGACAATCATGCTTTGGAGCCACAAATTGTTTTTTTAAGCGAATCAGCAATAAGCTGTTCTTTGTCTTGGTCATTAGTTATAAAATGTCCATTAGTGTCTAAAAGCGGTGGAATGTTCATGGCCTTTTTGTTTTGTAAGGCTCGAATCATGCACCAGATAGAATTGTCCCGGGTTGACAAACTCTTCACCTTCTCATTCCATCTCTCGTTACGAAGTTTATTTACTTCCTCATGTACTCTTCTCGTAAGTCGGTTATATTTGGTTTTAAGCCATGGATGTCATGTTCGGTGCCATTGCCTCCTTACCCTGTTTCTTTGGTCTATTAGGGACTTGATTGCTGGAGTAAGATCGAGATGATCAGGCCGTTTCACGTCTACTGGAGAAGCACAAGCATTGATGGCATCAGTAATACGTGTAGTGACCCTTTCAACATTTATGTCTATCTCCTCCGTGCTATGCACGTCATTGAGTAGATTACTCTCATTTTTGAGAAGATCTCTGAAACGTTTCCAATCTTGTTTAAGCCCCATTTGTTCTCTGAAGTCATTATTGAGATTTTCAAAATTCAGTGCGACCGGTTTATGATCTGAAGATAAATCATCAGCAGTAAAAATATCGAATGGCTTATAGAAGCCTTTCAATAACACAATATCTAGGAGATCACTTGTACGTGAGTGGTCACAGTAATACGTGTGTTTACAGGACCTATCGCAATGATATCAGTTTTGCTCTGTAGGGGAAGTGATATTATGTGATACTCCCTAATATGAGAATATATTGATGAAGTGAGTTGAATTCCAATTAAGATGATGAGAATATGCAAATCCCCGTGTCTGTGAATAAGATGGCAAGATGATTAAACCATGGAGATAAAAATTAGATATCCCACGACTTGGAAATTAATGGCAATATTTTTATGTGAGACTAACAAAGCAACCAGGGAGGAGATTACTTTAAGGATCCACATCAATTGAGAAGGTGGCTGAGAATCTACAAGCCATGCATTAAGTTTTGGAGGCTGTGCAGGTATCTGTTGATCTCACCTTAGACTGTTTGAGAAGTAACGGACTCATGAGGTAGTAGATCCAGGTTCCTGTACCAACGCGAAGCGAATGGTCT
>JAHWFO010089318.1:0-11858 GCA_023313115.1 Rhysida immarginata
TATAACATAACCGGAAAACTCTTAATTATAACGGAAAACTCGCTACCGCAAACTCGCTAATAAGGTGTTGAACACTTATAATGCATGAAAGAAGAACGCTCCAAGTTTATACAATTTACGTTTACATACCCTTTTCACGCGGCACACTTTTCCCCAGGTTCGCGGAACCAATTTCTCCTACTGCGACTGCAACGTTCCCCAGACTTCACCGTATATGATTTCTTCCTTTGAAGATTTGTCAAAAATCAAATTTATGTTTACGTGAGACCGGTTTGTTTCAGCCAGTGAGTCAATTACAGCAGACGTGCTGACACGAGCGTGGAAGAAAATGGACTACCGAATAGATACGTGTCATTGTTACCAGGAACTCGCACAATGAGTATTTGTTGCATATAACAAGGACAGTTCTTCCACAGATTACTTATTATACAGATGTGACAATCAATGTAAAATACTGGAAACTGGGTGGCTCATTGTTTTGACATTATCGTATTGTACTTTCCACCATATAAAAAAGTATGACATATCTTTTTGGAAATTTACTTACTGAATTCTTTATTAAACATCAAAATACACACAAAAGCCAATGTTTGAAAACAGCGCACCCGGCGAAATCTGGGGCATTGCTACAATCAATGACGTCAAAAAATGAACCATTCAGTTTCTATACTTTAACTATGGGCGAGGTCAAAAATGCAAAGACGGAGCTGGGTTGGTGAAGCAATGATTACTGCTATGATTATTATATATATATATTCCGGCTTTACAACGATTGATACATTTTTCCGGTTCCCATGAAATCCTTCAGCCTCCCCCCCCCCCCACCTTCCTCCTCCATTCTTTTCTGTTACCCCATAAATCTTCGTCTATTCCCCGCCCCATCATTGCCTTCATAATACCCTGCATCCATGTGATCAGTGGTCTGCCTCTCTTCCTTCTTCCTGGTGGTGTCCACCCCATTATTCTTTTAGGTAATCTTTCATTTGTCATTCCTTTAGTGTGTCCGTACCATAGCAATTGTTTTTGCTGAATAAAATCAAAAATTGAATTTTGTACACTCATTTCTTCTCTTATAACCACGTTTCTAATTCTTTCTCTCCTAGATATCCTAGCCGAGCGCCTCCAATAGTCCATTTCTGTTGCCAATAATTTCTTTTTTAATTGACAATTTAAGGCCCAAACATCGGAGCCGTACGTCATAATACTCCTAATTATTGTTTTAAAAATGTGAGCTTTAGTTTCTTTTGACACCTGTTTATCCCACAAGACACCATTCATGGTAGATATAGCATATTTTCCTGAGTTTATTTTTGTTCTTATTTCCTTTTCCTGCTTCCCATCCTGTGTAATTTTTACTCCTAGATATTTGTAGTCTTTAGCATGAGTAATTACACCCAATCTCTCCTCCAATATTAAATCTTGCTTAAAACCTCCTATGGCCATATATTTAGTTTTATCCATATTTACTTTTAAACCCCACTTATTATATTCCTGAATTAGCTTTCTTGTGAGATACTCTGCGTCTTCATAATCTTGAGCCAAAATTAATTGATCATCTGCAAATTGTAAGGAAAATATTGTTGATTCTTCATCCATTGGAATTCCCATACTTTTACATTTCTTTTTCCATCCTTCTATAGCTCTCTCTATATAGATTTTATATAATGTAGGTGATATACAACATCTTTTGCGTAATCCTTTTGTAACTTGAAATCCGGCTGACAAACTTTTTCCCACTTTTACGTTTGATATAGAATTTTTATATAAATTTTGTATTGCTCTTATCAACGTGGGACTAATTTCTGTCAACGTTAAAGCTTGCCATAATTTAGATAAAGGAATACTGTCATAGGCTTTTTCTATATCAATGAAAACCAGTTGAAGCGGTTTGTGCTCGAACTGATGTCTCTTCAATTATAAAAATACATGGTCAATAGTTGATCTGCCAGCTCTAAATCATGCCTGCTCTTCTGCCTCCAAATCTTTATATTCCATTTCCAAAAAATATTTAATTATTTTACCATACAATCTGCTTAATGTTCTGTGTACTGTAATACCTCTATAGTTCTTACAATCATCTTTCCTCCCTTTTTTATGCAACGTGGAGATATATCCAGTTTTCCACTCCTCCGGTACATCTTCTCCATTTAAACATTTCTCGAATAGGTCTCTCAAAAGCTCGCATAATTTGTCAGTTCCATGCTTTAAAAGCTCAGCTGGAATTCCTCCAATTCTTGGCGCTTTTCCACCCTTCAAGGATTTAATAGTGTCCTTTACTACCTCCAGCTCTAAATGTATATAGTCGTAAACAGGGCTGTGGAACGTAACTGAAACGTAACGAAATAACGATATCAGGCCTGTGGAACGTAACTGAAACGTAATGAAATAACGATATTAATAGCGGTATTATGTATAACGTAACGAAATTTCTTAAAGCGGGATAATAATGGAAACATAGCAAAATCTAGGCTGCGGGAAACAAGCGTAGGAAATATATATATAATCAGAAGTGTTGGGGTTCTGGAGGAGTCCATTGATAACAGGGAGGTGACTGTCATTCAAGCATGAACTCCCTTCATACAAAAAAATAAATTATTATTAAAACATTATGATAACGTTATTTTCTAAGATCACGATATCAAGTAGCAAAAAGCATAACGTAACGCAACCTAATAAGAAAATGCGTAACGTCACGTTATAACATTACATAAATCAATTCGTTCAATAGCCCTGCTTTAAAACGTTATAATAACGTTATTTTCTAAGATAACGATATTCAGTAACGTAACACCTACCATAACGAAATCAAGTAACAAAAAACATAACGTAACGAAACCTAATAACAAAATACGTAACGTTATAACATAACGTAAATCAATTCGTTCCACAGCCCTGGTCGTAAAATACATCACAAGTTTCATCATCAATACTATTCATCAATATGATTATTGTTATTATTATTATTATTATTATTATTATTATTATTATTATTAATGTCGAGCACTCCAACATGGAGTAAAGTGGAAATGATACAATAACACCACTAAAAATACTCTCGGATCCAAAAGGGTCCGCGTTATCAAAAAGGACAGGATAAAATAGGCCCGCTTTAGAGCCAGTATATAAAAACACATACCAAAATTAACAAACAAACAAACAAAAAAACATTATTGAATACTAATGTAAAATCGATTTAACCGTCTTTTCAAATGGACACAAGCTGTCGGGCAACCAGTGGAGATACATTGGTAGACTGTAGATCGTATGTCATAAGGCAGATCATTCAAGATTGTTAATATATTGTTGACTGTCGTAGCAACAATGATTTTCTTCACTAACTCAACTCGGTGTTAGCATTTTTGACCTCGCCCACGGTATAAGAAGTATATATAGTCCGACGATACCACGTGTGACAATCTGCATAGTACTTCCGAGCATATTACGAGGAGGCCAGATGCCCAAGCCACAGGCAGAGAAAAGCATTTTGTGAAACGGATGTCATTTCAATAAATAGTAGGCCTAGTCGAATTGATACACTATTGTGTGTTCCTGAGAAGGTGGCAGTTTTTTAAACGGTTTAATGATGTGTAAAAAAAAATTTGGAAGGAAACGAAAGAAAAAAGCTAAATTTGTTGATAAGTAGTGTATGTGTACTAAATATGTATAAGGTGTGCCCAAATGAAAAGGAGACTACGGTTCTATCTAACGAATATTTTAAGTAGAGAATATTTGACATACAGTTAATGTGTAACATGACGCCTACACATAATTGCCTTTGATAATGATGCACAGATCTCAGAGCTTAAGAAGCGAATGATGGCTTCAGTGTTGAAACTCCTGGGTTCATACGGATCCTTTTCCCACGGTGTTCTGCACTTCCTTGTCGCAGGTGAACCGATGACCTGTCAGTGATTTTTTTAAGAGGCCGAAAATATGGGAGTCACATGGGGAGATGTCGGGACTGTACAGAGGACTTCCCATCGAAAGGTTTCCAGCAGGTGGAGAGTATTCTTGGCCACAAGTGGCTTAGCGTTGTCCTGGAGCAGCACTATCCATTTCGAGAGCTTTTCTCTGTGCTTGTTTTCGATGGCACGTTTCGGCTTCAGCGTACCGTTCAGCGTTAACTGTTTCACCCGGTTCTAGCCAGTCGAGGAGTATGGGCCCTTCTTCGTCGAAAAAGAAACTGAACCCCACTTTTCCGACCTTCATGGCATAGTGAGCTGTTTTGGGACTTGGGGAGCCGGGATGACGCTACAGCGAAAGTCTCCTTTTCATTTGGGCACACCATATAAATCTCCTTTATATTATTAATAATATTAAGTAATTAAAATTCTGTATATAAATAAATAACTGATTTCACCAATGCCAGTCTAATGTTTTTGAATTGAAGTTCTTGTGGTTATGAAATCCAATATTCAAGGTGAGAAATGGTTGTTGCTGAAACTTGCAGAGGGTTAATGTTTTTGGAATTCCTCACCTTTAATATTGGATTTCATAACCACAAGAACTTCAATTCAAAAAGTTTAGACTGGAATTGGTGAAATCTGTTATTTATATATTAAACTAGCCAGGGACCCGGCGTTGCCCGGGATAATTATGCTTTGTCAAACTTGGGAATTCTGTATTGCACAAACTTTGCCTTGCATAGTTGGTCATGAGACATATATTGTTGATCATTGCATAGTGTTGGTGCATTGCGTGTTGACACCATTGTTGATACCTATTGTTGCACAAACTTTTATTTGCATTGTTGGTCATGAGATAAATATTGTTGGTCCGTGCAGAGTGTTTGTGAATTGCGTGTTGATACCATTTTTGATACGTATTGTTGCAAAAACTTTGTCTTGCATTGTTGGTCATGAGATATTTCTCATTAATATGCCCTGCCATAACCATGAATATCGATTTTTTATCAATAATTGTTATTTTTTCGAAAACTGAGTTAGACAGTGACCTTCCTCATGCTTTGAAGGTCATGTATGCGAAATTTTATCAAGATCGGAATAAAACTGTAGATTTGTATAAAAAACAAACAAACCCACAAACAAACAAATATCCTTCTTTATATATATACTAGAAGAGGTACCCGGCGTTACCCGGGATAATTACACTTGCACAATCTTTTCCTTTCATCGTTAGTCATGAGATATTGATTGTTGGTTCATGCAGAGCGTTTGTGAATTGCGTGTTGATACCATTGTTGATACCTATTGTTGTACAAACTTTGCCTTGCATTGTTGGTCATGAGATATTTCTCATTAAAATGCCTTGCCATAACCATGAATATCGATTTTTTATCGATATTTATTATTTTTCCGAAATCTGAGGTAGACAGTGACCTTCCTCATGCTTTGAAGGTCATGTATGCGAAATTTTATCAAGATCGGAATAAAACTGTAGATTTGTATAAAAAACATACAGACCCACAGACAAACAGACCCACAAACATCCTTCCTTTCATGCAGAGTGTTTATGAATTGCGTGCTGATACCATTGTTGATACCTATTGTTGTACCAACTTTGCCTTGCATTGTTGGTCATGAGATATTTCTCATTAATATGCCTTGCCATAACCATAAATATCGATTTTTTATGAATTTCTTCGCAAGCACGACTTCTAGTATTACCTTATCTCTGATAAGTCCGTTTTCAACAAACCTTTAATGCGAGCCGATAGAATCAAGTTATTCTATGAGAATAATTAAACGAAAACTGGAACAGGTCACTTATTGAATCCGATGATGTCTACCTGTTTCATTTAGCAACAGCCAGGTGCCGCTGACAGTTGTAACGCGATAAAATGAATCCAAACACAAACCATAGAACACAGATTAAGAATACACAGATGCGTCAAATTGACGTCGTCAATCCATGTTAAGCTGAGGGAAACTCGATGAGTCATCAACTGGCCTCAGTTACTGCAGCGCGGCAAGCGTTCGTCAGGGTCAACATCTGATCAGCAGAGCAGATTTCAAGCTATAAATGGGGATACATGCTTATTAAACATGCACTTATAAAGCCTGTATCACAGATTAAAAATGCGGATTAAAGTTTGTATTCTTAATATGTGGTCTGTAAGATTTAGTGACTTTTTTTTTTTAACAAAGACGAGAGGAGACGATTAAGAAGAGTTGAATACAATGGCTGCAAATTCCCAATGCACGCTGCAAAACACGCATACACATTTGGGTTTTTTTTTTTTTTATCTGCGTCAAACGGATACTAAAATAAACAGTTATTTAAAAAAAAAAACAACAGAAAATTATCTGACCAACTCTACAAGCAATTCCCTTTTCGAAAATTTTCTTAAACAGTCAAGGATTTCACGCCTGGTAATTATTAGATGTGGGTCATTTATTTGTGATTAATTTATTAAAGGAAATTAAAAAAAAAAAACAGCAATAAAACGCAAAATTTAAAAAAATAGATCGTTTAGTTTGAATGAACCTCGTATTTAATTGCTTTTGTTTAATTGCTGTATTTTAAAAGTGACAAATTGTAATTAATTTTTTGAAATTCCTCTTTTCAAAGTGATTTTTTTAAAATTCCTGAAAATTTAAGTGATTTAATGTTTTATTGCTGTAATTTAAAGTAATTAAAAGTAGTTTATATTTTAAAAAAATCGAATTACGATTGGAATAAAATAATAAATAAAAGAAATAAATTCCACCATCTTTATTCAATTCTGATTTAAATTGAAAAATTAAAAATTTAAATTGAAAAAATTTAAAAAATGTTCCTTTTTATTACTATTGTTTTTTATAAATGTACGAAACCTATTATAAATTATTTAGCGTATTTTTATTTCTGGTGTACACAGAAATAATTTTTTCTAGGGGTACGCGTGCGTTTTGTGTAATTCGTGATCAAGGTGATTTTAGAGACAATCCTACAGCATTTTCGCCAGTCATTGAAAAAACTTTTAGTAAATTTTCTCTTAAAACCTAGTGAGCATTCAAATTGTCAAAATGATGTAGATGAGTTTTTATTAGGTTTGGCCGAGATAGAAAAACTAAAATCAAAATCTACAATGCTGGATGTTCAGCAATCATTGTCTCAACCAGTGCTTATTTGCTGAGGATTTAAATTCAGTGATAATTTTCATGCCAGAAGAAAATGCCCTTGTTTATTTGCTGGTTATATTTCCAAAAAATAATTTTACGTCATGATTGCTTAAATTGCAGAAATATGTTTCTCAAGGATTATAAAGAACTAACTCGTGATAATCAAACTTGTTTGCAATGGAAAATATATAAATGCAAGGACCAGGAAATGTTTATTCTTTAACTGTGCCAACTGATGATTGGGTTTCTTTTCTATTGACGTGTGAAAAAATTACTGAGGAAATAATTCCTTATTTGTTACATTTGCCTGGCGTTGAAACAAGGCTGGTAGAATATTTTTCAATTATGCGTTAGACAGCTGGTTCACAGGGTGTAAGGAACAGTTGAAGAATGCTGTAGAATTGTTTGCTATAATTAAGACATTTTATATGGTCAAATTGCAAAATGAAAATCAAATTTATGGGAAAACAAAAGGGAAAAAGCGAAAATTAATGAAACTGAGCTATGTGTAATACTTTCTGTAAATGAGATGAGAAACCTCATATTTTTATTTTAACAGATTTTATATACTGACTTCCTTGTAATGGGTCAGTATAAAACAAAACATTAACTACAACTTCAAACTAACAATATCAAAATTAACATTAGTTATGTACAACAAATAAAAATTCATCATTTTTAAGGCCATATGTTTACATTGAATTAATTTGATAAACAACAGTAATAAAAGATTTCTTGGTTGTAATAACAGTAATAACAATAAGTTGTTGGTTAACAACTATTTAAAATACGATTTTCTTTTACTGTGGTGGAGTTATTAAAATATTTAATAGTAGTTCTTTGTATATAAATCACAGGATAGTCGGAATAAAATCCAAACTTTTGTGTTCAGTGTCGATTTATGATACGCTTATTTTTAATTCTTTACATTTTTTTTTACTTTTACAAAACTAACAGCTATTGTTGGTTCACTAATTTTGGAACAATTTAAGATCAAATTTCACCTTTAATTGTAATTTAAAAGTGAAATACGATTCCACGAACTCAAGTGTTTTTCCGTATACTTCCATGCTATTTTTTATTATGACCCTGACGGCCGCTTGGTAGGGTATGAAACGCAATCACGTGACCGATTTCCTTCCTTTTCTCCCATAGAGAATCGCAGAAACGTCGCATCTGTGTATACTTAATCTGTGCCATAGAATAACAAATAATGTGATTCTGTGATCAAACGCTTTTGTTACGACTCCTAGCACTACCACCAAACAAAGACCGTCGAATCTCAAATTTTCCTTTTATAAAAGTTGCCTGTTTTATAAAACAAATTAAAAAAAAAAGTCTTTTGATTCAACTCTTATTGAATTTGTTCTTAAACGTTGACGTAATCAAGGAGAATGAGTGAAGGTTCGGTCCAAAAGCATTAATTTTTTTATCATCTTTTACAATACTGAACATATGTCTTATAGTTTTAGTTCATGTTTAATATCAGAACATTTCCACGATATGAAAAATGTAAGTTAATCTAGATTAAGTACAAAAAGTGGTAGTGTTTTCTACATTTGTCAAATATAGCAAATATTGGACTATTCAAAATGCCATTGCGTTTTTATTCCTATAGATGGCTGCAGTTGGAAATCTGAAGGCGCGATTAACAAGTAACTAATCAATACTACAGGAGTAGGATGTATACTACATTTTCGCAGGCTTCTGTTTGATGATTTTAAGAAACTGGAGACGTTTTGCTTAAAGTTTTGAATTTGGGATTTATAAATAATTTCGAAATTTTAAATTAGAAAGTTTATGCAATTCTGGTTAGGTTATTAATCTTTAAAATTGCTTTGATCCACCGCCATGTGATTATCCAATGGCGCACTCAAAATCAAGTGCTGCTCTCATGGCTTCGATTGCAGAGCTAATACAGTTTCTAGTTTCACAGACAGTTAATTATAAACATAGTTTTAACGATTAAATCTATGTATTTAACTGTTATGTAAATTGGGTGGCATTATAATAAATAGCGACAATGTGCAGTGAGAGACAGCTCAGTCCCATCTAGAATATAATTTTTAAATAGAAAACAATTTCATTAGCACCAGACTGCTAAGTGTGTACAAATAATTTAACTTGCATGTACTTTATCACTGTACTATGAAATAACAATATCATTAAATTGCTGTAACTACAAACCGCAAACTTTAACTGCTTGTGTAATATTGAAACGCGTCGGCAATGAAATGTAAGATACCGTATCGCTTACACAGGCCAATGTTTTTCTCCGACATTTTTCAGGAGCTGTGCATATATACAGGGTGTTTCATAATTGACGTCCCGTCTTTAGGTCCAAATAACGACGGGACTCCAATTATGAAACACACTGTATATTTAAGATGGTCTTTGATTAATAAACTTCGTCGAAGAAAGTTATAGTAATAACCAAAATTATTTCTTTTTGGATAGCTTCAATGGCAGTGAAATGCTTCAACCTATAGGGAGAAATATCAAAACATAAACATTGAATATCCGCCATCTTTTGAGGGCATCGAGACCCATGGCTGCCATGGCTCTGAACTTATCCCATTGTTATAGAATACATCCAAACACGCAACAACTCGTTACCATCGTTATACAATAACAAGTCGAGCAAAAACGGCGCACTTCGATGAGTAGCAGTATAGGATTGCCTTCCTCTTGCCCTCAAAAAATGGCAGCTCTACCCATCATTCAATGAGAAGATATTTTCCCCTATAGACCTTCTACTAGAAGGCGAGAAAGTTAAAGAAATATAGGAAATTCACTAAGTTAATCTAGATAATTGATCTTCATGGATAAGAAAGAGCGATTTCACATTCCATTTAATCAATTACCGACTGCGACACCAAAAACTTAGAAAACCTTTGCCCAAGGAGATCCCAAGGACTTAGGACTGACCATTTGATATTAGTACTTTTCCTCCTAATCATATTTGTTATTTCCAATAAGGCCCAGTAACATAACTGAAAGCAGATAAGAGATCAAAACCTGCTAATGTGGAGACGTATAAATTTGGAACTGCAATTTAAAATATTCCTTGGTGGATCAAATAAATGTACACTTGAGACTTTGAGCGTTTGAATAAGGCGATCCTCCGAAGACTGTTATGTTTGTTTGAAGGGAAAGGGATGTTTGGCATCTTTTGATTGAGATGATTGAAATTGACCCGGGAAATTTTAGCCCCAGGTCTAATTTCTTTCCAATTATTGCTTGACTTCTCTGGAGGATTATGGCAGCTTGTTTTTATTATTGCTGTTTCCACTAATGCCGCTCATTTTTTTTTTAATGTTGAACTTCACAATTTAGTTAATTTCAATGAACAATATCTGAGTGCCTAAATTTTTTTTCTTGAATTAAATTAATTAATATTTATTTCGACATCTTATGAATAAAAAGACTTTTAAGCCTAACGTGAATCAAGATTTCTGACTAAAGTCTGCCCAAGTATGAGTAAGCCAGGAGTCACCTTGGGTGCCATTCTTATCTCATCCAAAAGTAAACAGACAATATGGTGAAAATACTACTGACTCGATTTATGACTAGGGCTCAGCTTTAAGGTGGAAAATTATTTTTAAATAAGATGAGTGGAAATAAGGCTGGGAGAAAAAGTGGAAAAAATACAATTTAAAATATTTATGTGAAAGATTGACATTATTTTTAGTAATAGACAATAAGGAAGAAAAAGCTAAATAAACATATAAAAAAAACCACCATGGCTAATCGAAATCATTGTTCAAATAAGTTGTATTTTATGATGTTACAAATTTCAAATAAGAAGCACTCTGCGTTGACAGCAAGAATGTTCTTATGCACTGAGAAGAGCATTCATTCCACGAGGAAAATTTTTTTTCATAATTTTCACTAAAAAATCGCGATTTTTTTTTTAGGTGAACAGTGTTCACTTGAATAAATTAAAGGAGTACTCCAGCAAAATTGAAAGTAAGGTTAGGTAGGCATAAAATTTGCTGCCAATTAAGGATATACTCAAAATTTTCCGATGTTTGTTAAACACAAAACAATTTTCCTCTTATTAAAATACAAGCTCACATCATGCACTCTAAGGCGCGCGTCGGTGAGTTGTGATGCGGTCGATGACGCTTCATACTGACTTTCGCGTGCAGCCGCTTTCAGTGCGAGTGAAAAACTGTACAAAATTTTGAAAAATGGATCGAAATTTGTCAATCCAGCCATAAATGTTTGAACCAGAGTACAATAATGTTGAGACAGATGAAGAAAATGTCCAGTGAGGAAGAAAGCGAGGAAATCGTAATTTCTATTTCTAGCAGGAGTGGGAACACAGAATGGGTTTGGCAATGACAGAAGCCCTGCGGTTATTCGGTGTCTCCTGGCGCGTCCGTTAGTTATTGAGGATCTCCAGAGGCTAACGAGAAAGACAGGCTCCGGCACTGAAAAGTCACCTGACTAAGATAGGTCTATTAATAATGTAACTTTCATTGTTTCCATCTTGTATTTTAACAATCAGTGTTTTTTTCCTTTGTTGGAAACAATGAAGGTTGAATTGTTAATAGACCTATCTTGGTCAGGTGACTTTTCAGTGCCGGAGCCTCTATTTCTCGTTAGCCTCGAGGATCTCCGGTATGACGCTTCATGGACCGCATCACAACTCACCGACGCGCGCAATAGGGTGCTTGATGTAATCTTGAATTTTAATAAGAGTTTAACATACACTATATGATCACAAATATCCGGACACATGCACGTTTGCGCTCTAGCCACGATTTCATGGAAATCAATAGGGCGTTG
>JAHWFO010089320.1:0-15211 GCA_023313115.1 Rhysida immarginata
ATTTTATGGGGGTAGTATTTGTTCATAATGAATTTTATCATGTTTTCTATTACTAACATTCCTCTTTTATCATTGCTACTATAAATGCTTTTACATATATCTTCCCTTTTGCCTAGACTATGTTTAGTGTTTAGTATATGCTCTGAGAATTTTGAACTTGTCATACCAGTTTTAATATAATAAATGTGTTCCTTAAAACGGGTGTTCATGTCTCTGTAAGTGTTTCTTACATACCACTTTTTGCAATCGGTACATTCAATTCCATATACTCCACTATTAATCTTTTTGTAGTATTCGTTTTTGTTTTCTAAGATACTAATTAATCTATTTATTGGTTTAAATACTATTTTGCTCCTTTTTTCTCTAGAATTTTCTTGATTTGGTAACTTATATTCCCGTAAAATGATATACAAATTATTTTGCTTTCGTCAATTTTTTCTCTCGTATTATTTTGTTCCTTGTTATTATATTCTGTGGCTAATTCGAAAATAGTTTTATCCATTTCCCTTTCTTGATATCCATTCCCTATTCCTATTACCTTTATTGTCTCCATTTCTTTTTCTTTATCTGTTATACTTAATGGGTATGTTGTCGCTCTATTAATTAGATTTCTAAAGACCGCTTTTCTATGTTCCTCTGGTTGGTTAGAGGTTTTGTGTATTTTGTTTATTGTAGCTGTTGGTTTTCTATATATGTTATATTCTAAAACTAATTTTCCATTTACTAACATTTTGCTTATTTCTATATCTAAAAAGTTAATCTTATTATTTATTTCTAGTTCAAATGTAAATTGTATATTATTGTTTAAGGTATTTAGTTTTTCCTTTAGTTTTACTGTTTCTGTGTCATCTTCTATTATCCAAAGGCTATCATCTACATATCTCATGTATTCAATTACTTTATGTTCTTTCATGAGTGTGTTCATATATGTTTCTTCAAAATTCTGTAGGAATGCCTCTGACATTACACCGCTTATTGGGTTGCCCATTCCTAAACCATATTTTTGTTCAAATATTTTGTTTTCAAATTTAAAATAATTTTGACTACAGATTACCTTTAGAGAGTTAACTGTGTCTGTCTTTGTATTTTCGTCTATATTGTTTTTTTTGTTAATTTTTCTTCTATTATTTTTATAGTCTCTTGCACATTAACGCTTGTGTACATATTAGTAATATCATGGTTATTAGAAGTTAGTGGTTGGTCAACTCCTTTGTTCTCGACGCTAAAAACGTAATTGGGGAAAACTGCTCCCACTAGGTGGCTTCGATGTGTCAGTAGTCTATTGACCACCATACATTAAGCTTAGTTTCAATGGAGACCTTCGCCAATGCTCATTTCTTTTGCTTATATTTTTATTTTTAAGCACGGTTATTTTTTTAATTTTGGTATTATTTAATGTTGGGTATTTGTTCTAATTTTTTTTCTATTTTATGAAAAGTTTTTGTATTGCATGATGTTTGAATACCTTTTAATTTGGTTATTTTGTGTATGTTTTTTGAGTCGTCTATTAATTTTATTGTGTATTTGTTACTGATAACTTCTATTTTTATTATTATATGAATAATAAAAATAACATAACTTATACTGTATTAATATTATAACTAATTATTTGGGGTATATATTATGGTGAGGTTAGATTTTTTTTATTCATTGAAATTATTTAATAGTATTAATTTTTGGTGTACAGACTTTTCTGATAGATAATGTGGACCTTATTTGGGTTTTTCTTATACCTCAAATATTAATTTTAATATTTTATTATTTTTTGTGATTTTATTATTCTCCATGTTATTGGTTGTAAAAGTTAATGGGTGTTGTACTATTGTTTGTATAGTTACTGGTGATAATTAGAATGTCATCTCAATATTTTAATTAAATTTAGATATTTTGTTTATGTTGTGAGGTATTTAATTATTAGTATTCCATATTGTTTATATAAATATTTGTGATGATAGGTGATAATGAAGTACCCATAGGTTCACCTGTTTGGATATAAATTTTGTTAATGAAACATAAATGATAGCTTTTATGATTTTTAATATTTATTAAATGTAAATGTTTTTTAAATTCTTTTTTATGTTGTCTAATGTTGGTATAATTGGAATATTTTCATATAAATATATTTGGTATGTCTATTGTAAAAATTTGGTCATGATATCAGGTTTGGCTGTTTACATTATGCTTTATACTGATAGTGAATTTTTATTTATGATGTATATTAAAATATCTAGAAATTTTACGAATTTGGTGTTAATTGTTTTTGTTATTCAATATCTATTTTATTTCCTTTTTTTAAATTCTTTTATTTTATTGATTAAGTTAAAAATTGTTATTCAACAATTATAATTTTTCATAATTTTAAAAAATATATTTATTATTAATTAAATATAAGATGTTTTATCTAATTTGTAATGACAAAAAAAGATGTTTTTGGGCATTAAAAAATACTTTCAGAAATTATTCTGAATTCCAAGATTGTCTTTTGTATTTTATGTTCCCTACATTTAATTTTTTGATTATGTAAAATGAAATAAATTTTTTAAAAATTAAAAAAATTGCTTTAATTCACTGAATCAGCTACTATATGTAGTAAAAATGGACTACTGGTCTCATTCAATGCCACCTGGTGGTCTCCTTTGGCGCTAATAGCCTTTTGAGGAGGATACTAACTTCTAATAACCATGGTAATATCAAATGACACTAAATTGATTTTCGGTTTCAGTTTTGCTTGCTGTATTCTTTATTGCATATGTGTATTCTAATCCCAGATGATCACGTAATTGTCCTTGTATGAATTTCGCTAGGTTGTCAGTAGGACTATTTATGTTGTTCACTACAGGTCTTATTGGGTAGTCCTGTTTATGTATTTTAACTCTAGGTTTCATAATTGGACCCAAATGGGTTGATTTACAGTTTCGTGCACACTTTTTGCCAAACTTTCATGATTTTCACCGAAAGTCACCCAAATAGTTGGATTTACAGTTTCGTGCACACTTTTGGAAAGCGTACATGATTTTCACCGAAGTCACCCAAGGGCTGATGGGTTTGGGATTCTCATTTGGAGCTTTCTACCTTTGAATAATGGAGACTTAAAACACTTGTCTTTGAAATTTGGTTGTTGGGTCTTTTTTCATTTCTATGAAATTGTTCTCGTTAATAAAATTATAAGTTTTCTTTCTTAGCTCTTCATTTTTTATAAGCACTATCATATTGCCTTTATCTCCTTGTGTTAACTGCGACATCATCATTCTTCAGTCTTGTTTGCAGCTTTATTAACGTAGAGAATTCGCTATTTTTCTGTTTCTTACGGTGTTGTCCCATAATTTTGCTGATTTGGAATCGACATTCATCCCTTTCATCTGTTTTTAAAGTGTTAATTCCCACCTCTACTTCACTTGTTATTCTGAAAATATCTTTTCCATTCCATTGCTGTTTTAAACAAAATTTTGGTCCTTTAGCCAATCGTTTTTCTTCTTGTTCATTTAACATCGTCGTTGTTAGATTTACTACCGTATCCTAAAATCGTTTTTTATTTTGCACAGTTTTGTTTGTTTTTTCTATTCCCCCTTTTAACTGAAATAATTTCTTCTTTAGTTTATCCTTTTTCTTTTTTATTATTCTTTTAATTCTTTCTTCAATTCTGCTTAAGTAAATGTTCCATAAGTCCGTTGGGAAAACGTTTGTATCTTCTAAATATAATTTGTATAAATCTTCATTTAGCTTATCTTTTTTTCTGTATGCTGCATTTATTTCCGTTTTAATCCATGTGCAGACTCCAACTGATGCCATAAAATATACAATTACAACTGATGATGCCATAAGAAAGGCGAAAGTCGACTCTTGTACAGTTATAGTGAAATAAAATTATTTATACCAATAACAAATGCGAGTGCTGGAACTTGACTGATGTCATCTCAATTTATTCTAAATGAAAAGCAGCACTAAGTAAGTACATTATGAAATTAAAACTAATTTTAAATTTAAGTTTTAAAAAAATGTCAGAACAATGAGGGATTCGAACCAGGGAGCAAAAAAAGTAGGAGCATTTCAGCAAGCACGTTAACCAAACTGCGCCGCTAGCTGACAAAAAGTGTTTTTTTTTCTCTAAGTGTGTTTACAGTAAATTTCAAACTCGATTTTCTAGGCCTATGGGAATTTCCTCACTCTAGAATTTTCAGAGGCCTTTGTAAATGGTCCTCTACCTCCATACCATGTTTCATCAAAATCGGACTATAGGTTGATTGGTGGTCTCCCTGCAAGACACATGGATTGGTGGCTTCAATACATTTTTCAAAAAACGTTCCTCTCAACTCATCACTTACACCCGTGGTTCCTAAACTTTTTCAACTCCCCAACCCTCTTTAACAGACTTTTTCGATTCACGAACCCCTATCACAAAGATCTGATTTGCGTGAATCCCTGACATATAAATATACACATACATACAATAATAGGAATTCGCCATTACGGAAATTTTTTGGCAAACTCCTTGAAACATTTTGCGTACCCCAGTTTGGGAAACGCTGACTTACACCAATGGAAGACAAGCGACAAATCAATACTGGCTTTTGTGCTGACCTGAAATTCCGTTATGGACATTAAGTTCCATAGCCACACACTGATCATTGATCTATGACTCAACCTATGATTGCACATCACTGGACCAAGAAGCTGGAGTTGTCCGTTACACTCTCACCCTCAACCCTCAGTCGATGGAGGCATGGGATGGTGTCACCAATCAAATTTGTCTAGCCGCCTCAGATACCCTTGGGAAGATGAAGCCAAACCGGCGATTTATCAACAAGCAAGTATGGCAGTGGACCAATGACGTTCAGCAAGTGATGAAGGTGAAGACCGCTTCTAAGCAATGGCGACTCTCACGAGCAGACGATGACTGGTACTAGTATAGACAACTCAAGTTGGTAGCAAAACGGGCAGTGGTGACAGCAAAATCTGCACATTACATTGACCTCTACCGGAACTAGAAACACCCGAGGGCATTAACAAAATTTACCAACTTGCAAACGCTTGGCAACAATCTGCACCAAACATTGACCAACTACGAACATCAAGAGCGCCAACCACAGTGTGCTCCACAATCCGTCCGCTATCTTACGGTGATGATATTTCGAACAGATCTGTAACAAGGAATTCTATCACCCACCAATACAAAGTGCAGAACCCGTGCCGCTGATTAGCATGACCAAAGTAAGTCTCGCCATTAAGAGGATGGAGAACGGGAAGGCAACTGGACTTGATGACATCCCCACAGTATTTTGAAAACTCCTTGGTAATTGTGACATGGAAATCCTCACTGATCTGTTTAACAAGATCATTGCTGAGTGTCATTCCTGCTGCCTGGTCATCGAGCGTGACGATCCTGAGCTGGAGGAGGAAAGACACGGAGAGTGAATGCTTGTCTCACCTGCTCGACACAAATCATTTTCTTGGAGCCATTCAACACTCACAGAGGAGCATTGTTACTTTTGAAGAACTTTCTACACATCTTATTCAGATTATCTCGAATTTGTAAGTGGAAAAACACACATTTGTCAAACTATCAACACTTGTTTAATCTTAAAATAATAATTTATTATTTACGTAATTACACTCATTATCTTTCCCTCCAAAAGCTATGTAATGTATTTCTTATCCCAATTGAAGGGTTCATTTCCAAAACCTGCTTTCTCCACTTATTACATGTTTCTGAAGGAAAAGCTCATTTTCAATGAAAGGCTAATAGTTGGATTTTTATTTCACTATGTAGATAGGCTGCATATTTTGCACATAGGAACTCCAAAAGCCATTCGAAATGTGCTGAATGTGTAATGGTTCCTAGCAATCAAACACCACATCGAATGCGTCGGATTTGGTGCGAATTTGCTGATTCAGCGAAGGGCATAACATTTAACAAAGCATATAACAATAAAACACTGGATTTTGGAGACAACAGGTTTTAGAAATGAGCCCTTCACTTGTAACCTCATAAAAGGTAAAAATTAAATCATGTTTAAAACAGGAAAAAAAAAATATCTAGTGACATACAAGAGCAATTAACATTTATTATACATTTTTTTCTGCATGATGGTGTTTTTTTTTTCATATAAAATACACATTACCTACAGTATAAATATATTACAATATAAGGACTCATATACCAGTTTGTGTTTGTAGTTTCCAGTTTTTCTGTTGTATTATACAAATGACAAGACTGATAATGTACTGATATTTTCAGACAAAAAAAAAAAGTGATTCTGTACAATAACAATCTTTTTTTATGAAGAAATATTTTTATATAGCTCTTTGCTGACTGTACAGATAATATATATATATATATGTATTTATATATATTTATATTTATATATAGGACAAATAGAACGATTTCATTTTTGAAATCTTAAATGTTTTATAAAAGGCAATGTAATAACAATAATCTCTGAATTTTTTTAAACAATTATACAACATACTTTTAATACTTATCGCCAATCTTTCCACCATTTTATTAATTATTTACCTTTTGATTTTTCCCTTCCCCCCATAAGTTTGTAAATAAAAATATTTTTGGTACTCTCTTTTATATATAAATATTGTAATTAAAAATGTTCCTTAACAGTCACTGTAAAAGACACTAAATCTGCAAACTTCCAAATCATATATCTGCATTTCTTATTAAACCCTTCAAGAATTCACAGGTAAACCAAAGTGATTATCACATATTGGGGCTTGATTTTTTCCTCCTATCTGCTTTTTTTTTTTCTTATAAAGTCCATGCTTTTAACACAGTTTGTTTGGGGTTACTCCCCCCCCCTTTTTTTTTTCTTTGTTCAATTTTTCTTTAAATTTACAGAAGCTTTTAGGTCATGTTTTCATTTCCTTTTGCATACATGTTAAAATTAAATGGCCAAATTACATAAGAAATAAAAAATAAATATCTCTTAGAGATGAACTTGTAAAACAATTCATCTTAAAGCAAACCGATGTTTTTCATTTCAGGTACAGCCATGTTTTTTTTATTTTTTATATATATATACTCACTGCTGGATAAAAGAAAACTTTTCTTTGAAATAGAAAAACTTGAGGCGAGAGCCTTACTTATATATAGCTTTAAAATATAACATTAATACAAACTACCTTTTGTTTTATATGGCAATAAATAATTTTTTATAAAAAAAAAAAAAAAAAAAAAAGGAAAAACATTTTTTTTCTTACAGATCAAAGCATTACAAAAAGAATGTTCTCTCATAACTGTGTACAGATGAAATTGCATAATGAAAATTATTTTCCACAGGCAAACCTGAAAAACAAAGTAGCAAGACAAAATCACATTTACATGTAGTACTGTATAAGTTATACAACCAGACAATATCTGAGGGGGAAAAAGATAAATAAATAAAAATAAAAAAAGAAAAGAAAAAAAAATAATCAACAAGTTGAATTTTTTTTAACACAGCCAATGGACTAGCAATGGTGACAGTGTCTATAAGAATAGAAACTAAGAAAATATTTCTATTTACTTGTTTGCTTTCAAAGGAAGAGGGAAACATAACACTTTTTTTCAATTACGAACTAGTAATAACGACAACAATATCTTAAAAACTTAAAAATAATATAGGTTTACATTAAGAAAATAGAAGCTATAATAGCTTTATTAGGAGAGGTAAATAAAATATACTACATTTTGAAACTCCTACTTTATTTTTAATTAAGAAAATTAAGAAGTACTTAATTGTTTTAAAAACTAGGAAGAATTATTTATATAAAATGTTATAAAGGGTAAAGAATTTCTGCATGGAAACATAACTTTAGATATGACTTAAGCACATTTTACTTAAAATTGATGTTCATGAAAGCAATAGTAAAACTGTAATTTGAAACATGCAGAGGTAAAAATATTTCAGGAAAAGTAAATATTTGTAACAGGTAAAAAAATGATCTTTGCCTTCTAGCATAGGAAATTGCATATGCAAAATACCCCCCCCCTTTTTTTTAAAATGAGCTTCCCTCCCCCTTAACTGAAGGTAAAATAACACTTCTAAGGCAAAACTATGAAAACAATTATAATTGCTTTTGGCTGATGATTTTTTTTTTTGTTTTGTTTCATACATTTTATTTAACACTAAGATTCTAATTTTTAACAGACACTTTCAACAGGCAACTAATGAGTGCAGAATAACATGAGAGAAGTTTTACATTTTTTGTGCTCAAGAGAGAGGATGTCAGAATTAAATCAAGAGCTGCAACGTTTTAATCATAATGTACACAGAAAATGGTTCACTGCATTTTTATATGAATGATATATTATGTACAACTGTACACTTGCAACCTTCTCCCCCACTACTAAGTACGCTCTCAAAATTCCAACGTACATCATTGGCAAAGCCGACCCTGTTCCGTTTGATTTTGGTGTTCAGCGCATAATTTTTCGTGGGCAGTGGGTTTCCCACCTACTTCTTTTGAGTTGCAATCTTCAAAGCCCAATAAACGAAGCCCAACGGGAATTAAGTTTTAGCAAACAGTGTTCAGTTTGGGACCTCGAGAAATTATCAGTTCACCGAATGCATGACTTTGATTTAGCTCCACTGCTTGTTGCTTTTTAAGAACCAAAAACGTATAAAACTTTTGTGCAACCTGAAATAAAAGAAAAATTAAAATGAGTATTAGCATTTTCATAACAATAACTTTAATTAACCTTAAAATTCTATTTTGAATACAAATAAATATACATGCAAAATTATTATTGTTAATAACTGAAGTCAAAAAATGCCAAAGATGATTTTAAGATGAAAAATTAAGGATGGGTTTAAGAAAAACTGTAGACATATAGAAGTTCTAAAGAATGAAAGTGAAAAATTATCATAAAATATACAAGATTCTTGCAAGCAAACATATGATATAAGCAGAATTATCCCAAAATTATATTCCCAAAACTAGGTGGAATGAAGAACAGCAGGGCAGACAAAAACATTATGCTATGCTTCAGAAGTTTATATTTTATTAGCTAAGCAATCACTGAAACCTGCTAGGTCATATGCACCTTCAAAAGGTTTAAAATACCACACATATATAATGGTTACCAATTCAAAGTATTATTAGTGCAGAATTGCAAAAACAAACATTATTAGGTTATACATGTATTTAATACGGTACACTTGCTTGAATGACTATTAAAATGTAATTTTAACATTATCCAATATTATCATTAGTACAATTTTAAACTTTCTTAAATTGTTTCCAAAATTTTTGAACATAAATGTTTAAAATGATACTATTGTTATAATGATTAACTCTCACTTGTTAGGTATCTAAGAAAATAAATTCCTGCAAAAATTGCTAATACTTCTTAATTGAAAACAATAATCCAAGCTGTCCAGGATCATATATTTTCAACTGCAAGAGTTTGCATTAGATTTGGCACCAGAAAAGTGAACGGAAAATTGAGAAAAAAGTGAATTAATATACTGCTTAATGCAATCACTTTGGGACCAAGCCAAATCGATAACAATAACTGACTGTAAAAATAGCTGAAGTTAAGAAACGATGCATTGTGGGAACATTACTTTACACTGTACAGTGTTTAAAAGTGAAACTGTCTTTTAATATTGATTGTAAAACTCTACAATAAACAAGTATACACTATTATAATAAAATAAAAAAAAATTTCTTTATTTCCTGCATCTTGAAAAAGTTATGAAACAAAACAAAAAAAATCATTAATTGTTGATTGCCAGCTGCTTTCATCAAGAGCTACTCTTATAAAAAGCCCAAGGAAATGAGTTGAATTTCAGTTGCTCTCAAAAGTAAACAAAACGATAAGTGGTTTTCTCCAAATTTTTATTTTACTATAAGATGGGAATTGAAGATGTTAGAGAAAAGTACAATGTTAAAATGGCGATAGGTGAAGATATTTTTTGAAGTGTTTCTAAGAAAATAAGTCCAAAGAAAATAAAAGTTTTTCTAGTCTATCCAGACGGGAAAGCATTTCTTCTATTCCTTCCTGATCTTCATGAAGTTTATCAATATACCTTTCATACTGATAGTGCAACCCAAAATCTTCTGGCAAATAGTGAACTCCTTTTCGAAAACATTAAGAGCTTTACGCATTTCAATAGCACTTGGAGGAATAGAACATTGCTCTTCACTCTCCGGCAGTTCGTTCTGTCTTCAGATGCAGACTCTCTGGAGGTAACAAAATCACACATTTCGTCTTCAATAACACTAACTATGATACCTCATCCCAAAGAGCAATCGACAATCCAACAGTGCAGGGGAAAAAAAGAAAGAAAGAAACATATATGCCTTTTTTGCTGATAAATTACATTATTTGATTTACTGTATTTGCAGTAGCCTATTACAGTACAGAGTAAGAAATTTTTAATCAGTTGATGAATGAAAGTGTTTTAAAATTGACATCTGTTTTGTATGAAGTTTAGCGATTTTCCTATTACTGTAATAAAGTCACCTTTGAAATACAAATTAAATTATTCATCGGTAACTCTGGAAAGATCATTTAATTCTTCCGATGAAAGAGCTTCTTGCTCCTGTTCGACTACCTCAATCTCATCACTCTCCTCGGAACCGCAATCTTGGTTTTCGCAGATACGTTCCATAATGGCCTCATCCGTTAATGGCTCTGCTTGTTATTAAATCACTGTCAACATCAATAAAGTTCACCCACAAATAAGAAACTATAAGAAACGTTCACTCAAACCTTACTCAGATAAGAAACAAATGTCACATGATGTTTTTGCATTTTTTTAAATAGGGATGATTAAAATTGTTTCAAGTACAGAGAAAAATTCGTTTTTCCAGTGATTTTCAGGTGAATAAGATCATATTTTAATGGTGTACACAGTTTTATGTACCCTATTATTCCTCCAAAATTCATTTTTCTAGGCTTTACAGAACCTGAGTTATTAACTTGTTGATCTTGGTGGCAGCATTTTTATTTCTGTTCATAACTCAGCGTTCAAATTTGGACCCATTTTCATATCAACTTTTTTGCACCCATTCTACCTCCCCTCAAAGTTTGTAAAAGTTTTTTTGAAACACCCTGTAGACAGCAGATAACAAATCAGCAATAAAATTTTCCCTGACCCATTTTCAAAATTCACGTATTTCCCTGACCATTTTTTAGTTCCCTGACTTTTCAAGGATTTCAAGGTCTGTGGCAACCCTGAAATAAGGCATAAACAAATAACGTTTTTAATTAGAAAAAAAATATCATGTTAAACTATCTGATTGAAGCTGCAGTAGCCTTTTTGGCTCTAATCAAAAATTCACCAGTAAACTGTTCCTCATGACAAACACTAGACTTGTAGATTTTAAAGTAGTAAAATGTTCTAATGTTTTGTTTGACATTGATACTCTAAACATGGTATGAGTCTTTTTAACTAAACTAAAAACCTGTTCAGAGGCAACATTGCTATGAGGAATCGTCAAAATACTTAACATCGCTTTTCCAATTCTGTCATATTTTGGAAGTCCATCAGCACCATTAAATAACTTGATACTATTCCATTTCAAATCAATTCTACTTTTAGAGTCTATACGTCCCCTAAAATAGATCTAAAATTCTCCAATTGAAGCTGCACAAACTGATTCTGCAACATATCGGATGCTATCTCAGATGTTTCATTTCCTTTCATAGGCAAGATAAAGGGAAATCTTTCGATAAAATATCAAACAGGAAAAATTGTAGCATTTTCAATGTTATCTATTTGAGCCACTTATTTGGAATGTTCAAGTAATTCATCTTGCAATGGAAATTTAGTAACTATGTAATCACACACAGACAGAAAATAATTAATCACAGATTTGAAAAAAGCTGATTTTTTTCTTGCTTCAGACTACTTAACACTTGTAATGTAGCATTGCCAACCACTAAATCAGAATCACACTTCTGATTTTCAAAAGAATGAAAATTTATTTTATACAAGGGCCGATTTCAATACTTTGTTTTATTACCGAAGGCTTCACAAATTTAGAAAATAATTCCTTCAACAAATCCAACATTAGAGCTTTAAGGTTATGTACGAGGGGAGATCAAAAAGTAAATTGCACTAACTTGCCGCAGGAGCGCACTGTGTGTCACAATCTTGGGCAAAGTGGAGAAAGGGACATTAACTGCGCAGACGTCGGATAGGACGGTTGCTGTGGTTTCTCGTCGTGTTTTGTGTGACTAGCGGGCTAAAAGCAATGGCACGTCAACTGGATGTCCACTCCAAACTTGAGGTGCGAGCAGCAATCCGATTTCTATGGGCCAAACGGGTGAATTGCACGGACATTCATCATGAAATCACTGCTGTATATGGAAATTGAGCGCCGGTGTGATTTTGTTGCACGATAATGCAACACCTCACAAGGCCCGCCAAATGTGCGAACTGCTGCAGCGATTCAAGTGGGAGGTTTGGCAACATCCTCCACACAGTCCCAACTTAGCGCCATGCGATTTTCATCTTTTCGGTAAGCTCAAAACGGAACTCGGTGGACAACGATTTCGAAACGATGAGGTGGTGAAAGCGGCTGTCACCATGTGGTTACAAAATGCTGGAGGAGATTTCTATGCATCCGGAATCGAAAAGTAGGTTGATCGTTCGGATAAATGCTTAGGGTCTCTTGGGGACTATGTGGAAAAGTGAACCTACATTGTATGCTGCTATAGCCGTGTTGCTTTTGTATAGGTGGTGTAATAAATGGCCATACCATGGAAGTGCAACTTACTTTTTGATCTCGTATTAGAGGTGACTGATTGTGAAGTTATTTTTTTTCTATCAAAAAATTGAATAATCCCCAAAAGAAAGTAAAAGTATGCCTTTGAAGTACTTGAAGACCAAAACATAAAAAGGTATTCCTCCCTACTTAATTTTTCAAATGCATCCTTAGTGAGTCCTGAATCTGTAATTCTAAGTGTGGTTGGGTGAGCTATCACTGAAGAGATTTTTTTATGCTGGATGGAAGATTTTGAATGATTAAATGGCTGTTCACGTTTAGTACCACTGCCAGATTTAGGTGCAGAGAAAGGGGATGGTAAAGATGAACAGCTTGGGTTTGTGTCTAAAGTGTGTTTGCGACGCTTGTAAGATGGTTCTATCTTCGGGATTGTAAATGATGATAAAGAGGTGAATTTTAGGCTTCACCTCTTCTTTGAAAAAGCTTAACAGTGGATCCCATTGATAAATTACTCTTCCAAGGCTTTTACCGAAAGAAAACCATATACGTTAATAGATGAATGCTTTATTGATTATTGATTTAAAATTTTCCTATATTCTACATCGTGCAGCAACTGAAATCTCCTCAGAGTCTCTTTGCGTTTCTAACTTTTTTTTCTAAATAATAAAATAAATCAACTAAAATTTCATCAATATTGAAATGTAAACTATGAGAGCCTTTCTGTGCTGCTAAATTTAATAGATGACATGGGCAACCCAGAATAAATAATGAAGGAAATTAATTATAACAGCTGCAACTCCTTTTTTCTTCCTAATATTACAGCAGTATTGTCTGCACTGAAGGAAATACAATTATTAACAGGAATTTTAAATCAGGATAGTTCACTAAGAACTAATTTTCCAATATTAAAACCAGTGGAATCGCCCAATAATGAAGGATTATTTATAAAATAAAAACATGTCTTGATTTTTTCTTCCTTCTGGTCAAAAAATGTTACTAGAGTTCTCTCACTGTAAGGTGAAATGGAAGAGTTCACTTTATCGCATTCAATAGGTAGTAGGTAGAGTGTCTATCGTGAGTGTCTCAGCCCAAGGTCATTATTGCGCATGCGCGTGCCAGGAAAATTTGATGCATAGCGCGTGCATGGATTAGGGACTTTACTTTAGCAATGCGATTGTGTTGTAGATCTTTTATCATTGAGAGATAAAATAGTTAATAAAATTATTAATAAGTTGTTGTACGTTTAATTGTTAAATAAAGAAAAAAGTTAAGCGATCACATGTATTTCATATTTACATGTTTAATTGTAAATTCTGTTTCTAATTGAAAATTAAAAATTCAAAACTGCAAAGAAATATAACATTTAGACAAATTAGACAAAATTTTTCATAGATTCCTTCTAAACTATGTATATTTGGAATCGACAAAAGGATTAAAAAATAATACAAATTTTTTTCAAAATGTCCATAAGTTATAATTAATCACAACTTCAATCCTTTTACTTTCAAAAATTTTTTCAAGAATGAATTGAAAACCATGGAATTTTATATTTTTAAGCGCTTGGGCATTCTTCTTTTTAAAATATATTTGGAATTAATATCCACTTACTGGTAAAGTTTTTATCATTTATATTTTTATTATGAATCAATTTATTTTTGATAAAAACATTTTGAAAATGTTTGTACTGTTTTCTGATCAAATCCAAATTTTAGAGATACTTTATAAGTACCGTAATTTTCGGCAGTAACGCCGCAGCAGCAAAATTTTAACATAAATGTAAAATCTCCGACAGTAGCGCCGCAGCGGCCAATAACTTTAAAGGAAATTCACTGACTGCAGAACGCTACCGGGCTGAAATTCTCAACATGGTAGTTACAGACTTCACTGACAATTTGCCATCGGCCTCGTATCAGCGCACGTGGTTTCAGCATGATGGAGCTCCTCCACATTACGGGTTGTTCGTTCGCGAGCGTCTAAATGAGATGTTTGGATTGGCCGAGGAGGACCAGTTCGTTGGCCACCCCGCTCCCCTGATTTTACACCACTTGACCTTTTCTTGTGGGGATACCTGAAAGAGGATCTGGTTTATGCTACGCAGCCCACCTCACTGGAGGATCTGGTTCAATGAATCCAGGAAGCGTGCTGAGGAGTGACACCAGCCATGCTTGCCGATGTTTTGGTGTCAGTTAGGTTCCGTGCCCAATTGTGTTATGGTGCCCACGGTCGTCACATCGAGCATTTTGTTGATTAACTTTTTTTTAAACTGTTTGAAGTAACTTGTTTGTGCAACGTGACTGTTTGTAAGCTACAAACAGTTCCCCACTTGATTGTGGGTGATTGGTTGGTCCGATTTGGATGATTTTTGTTTTGTTTTGTTTGTTTTTTATGCTGAACAAGTTTGCAATGGGTTTTTTTTTCTCTATCCCTTACAGTTTTTGAGATAAATTTTGAATGTGTCCTAATTTGCATATTTGGGATGATGAAAAGTGCACCATGGGATAGGCCACCCACAACTTCCTATTCATTGGATTCATCAAAATTG